>JAXISO010000231.1:0-67353 GCA_036785465.1 Colletotrichum agaves
AAGAATTAATCCATTTAATAAATAAATTATAAATACTAAATTTAAATATATTTACCTATTCTAACTATTACTTCTCTTCCTAAAAAGGGGAACTTAGTTTTCCTAAAGAGGGAACTTAGTCTTTAACTCTAAATAGGGGCTTCCTAAATAGGGAATTTTATAAAGAGGGGGTATTAAAGAAGAGTAGGAGGTTTTTATAATACTTATTTTTCCCTAAAAGGGCTTCTTAAAGAGGGAAAATTTAGTACTTTTAACTTAAAAAGGGGCTTTCTAAAAAGGGAATTTAACTTAATTAATTAGTCCCTAAAAGGGGTTAAAGAGTCCTTCCTAAAAAGGGAATTATTATAATTATTAATTAAACTAAAGAAAAATAATAATAAATAATAAATAAAGAGATAAATTAATAAATAATTATTTAACTTAAGGGTTAATACTTATTATATATTTTAATTAAATATTAATAAAAAGGGATAATAATAAGTAAATTAATAGAGTAATTTAAGTAATTTAAAGGACTTAATATATATTATTTTAATTTAGAAAAGTTAAATACTATTAATATAATTAATTAATAATTCTATTAAATCTTTATTTACTAGTAGAAGGCTATTTCCCTAAAAGTATTAATCTTTATTATAATAATAAACTAATTAATAAATTTATTAAATAATAATAAGATTATAAAAGGGAGAAATTTAGGCTAGAAATAATAAGAGGGAGAGATTTAGAGTAGAGATTATAAGAGGGAGAAATTTAAAGTAGAGATTATTATGGGAAGGAGGGAGTTTTAAAAATATAAGAGGGAAAGGAATTTAGTATTAAATAATAAAAAATAGTAGTAAATTAGGTAATTTAATATAATTAATTAAATTAATAAAAAAAAAGTTAAATAAGTTAAATTAATAAAAAAGAAATTAAATAAATTAAATATAATTATTATTTCTCTTAAGTATTTTAGAGAAATAGGAGGGAATATACTATTATAAAATTATTACTTTATTATTATTATTTATAATATATTTAATATATTATATAAATAATATAAAAAAGTAAATTATTATTAATAATAAATAATTTTAATATATATTTAATATATTCTCTTATAAAATCTCTTTATAAAAGAGAAGAGATTTATTTATTTTTAAAATTAAATAAACTAAATCTTAATAAGTATAATAAAATAACTTACTCTATAATAAAGTAAATTAATTAATTTATATTATTTTATATAATTTACTCTA
Source organism: Colletotrichum agaves (assembly GCA_036785465.1). Taxonomy (NCBI): domain Eukaryota; kingdom Fungi; phylum Ascomycota; class Sordariomycetes; order Glomerellales; family Glomerellaceae; genus Colletotrichum; species Colletotrichum agaves. The sequence continues at coordinate 1,242 of JAXISO010000231.1, forward strand.
TAATAATTTAAAGAGGAAGGGATTAAATTAATAATTTATTATTATTTAAATAAATTAATTATTATTTAGAGATATTCTTTATTATTAATTATTTTAAAAGGAATAAATTATAAATAAGGGGTAAGGGAGGTAGAGGAATAAAGGGAAAAGTATAGAATTTAATAGGATTAATAAGGGAGAATAAGAATTATTAAGAATTATTAAGGGAGGAGAATAATTTTATTAAATCCAAGGTAAAAGAATAATTTTTAAAACTATTATAGAATAATTATAGAGAAAATATAAATTATATACTTATAATTATTTAAAGAGTTAAAAGTATATAATATAATAGGAATTTTATTAGTACTAAGGAGAATTAAAAACTTTATTTAAATAGGGCTAATAAAGTTATTATAAAATAAATTAAAGTATTAATTATAAATTAGGGAATTTAAAATTTTACTTAATTAAAATATAATTTAATACTTTAGAAAATAGAATATAAAAGGGGAGGCTAAATTATTACCTTTTAAATTTATTATTTTTATTAATATAGTACTTAATTATAAAGAGAGACTTAGAATTACTCTAGAATAAATATTATCTCTTTAATTTAGGAAATAATAAACCTTACTAATTTATAATTTATTATATTATAATATAATAATAAAATTAATTATTAATTAATATAGAATTTATTATATTAATTAATTCTAATATTTTAGTAATAGAGATAATAAGTTTATTATATATAAAGTAAAAGTAAGTTAATTTAGGTAAGTTATTTAGAGAGGGAGGCCTTAAAAGAAGGAATAATATCCAGTTGAGGAGGGTCACATATAGTCATGTGTGAATCACGTGACTACCTATATGACCACTAAAGTATCCACTCTAAAGCCTTGGATCTATATAGGATCCAGTAATATAGGCAAATATCCTAATAATTAAAGTAAATATTTAAATACTTTATAAGAGTAATAAGTATAAGAAATAAGAAGTATAAGTATTCTTTAGAATATATTAAGAATATATATTTAATATATTAAGTATTTAATTTACTCTTAACTCTAGAGTAGTAATTTACTTATTTAATAAAGAATATTAAGAATATAGAGAAGCTTCTTAAGTATAAGAAGTAGGATACTATAGTAAAATTTAATTTTATAATATAGGGAAATAAGTTTTTTAAATACTAGGAGGAGAAAGAAGTACTTATATAGACTATTATTAAAATATATTTTAAATATAATACTAATATAATATAGTCTCTCTTAATTTAAGTTTCCTATAAGAGGTCTAAGAATACTACTTAGAATATAATTATTAGGGCTTTATAAGACTAACTTTATTTTAAGGTTAATAAATAGTTTTACTCTTATAAGTTTTATAAATACTTTATTATTAATATATATTACTACTTTAATTTACTTTAAATATATCTCTAATATATTTAATTTATTATAACTTTACTTTTATAGAGTATACTTATATTAAGATAATTAAAGAGCCTTAAATTAAGCCTATTATAAATATTATTAATAATAATAGTAGTAGTAAATTTTAATATTATATAGACTAATTATATAATACTACTAAGACCCCTAATATTATTAATAATAATAGTATTAGTAAGTATAATAGTAGTAATAATAGAGGAGCTATTAATTAGAGTAAAATAGAGGCTTAATTATATACTAAATATAATTTAATTATAATTTAATAATAATTAATTAGTTTATAATTTATAGCCTAAGGGGCTAAAATTAATAATTTAGATTGCATAAAATTTATGGATAACGTGTGACTTGCTGTGGTATAAGCGGCTAAAAGTGGAGGGGGGTAAGGTCAGCTTTTGCGGGGGGGTAAGGTGAGGTACAGGCCGCTTTCCGGGTTCACCTGCCTCCTCGGCTGCCCCGTCTTGCCCCTGCAGCAAATCGCCCACCACCTCCCGGCGATTGGGTTGCTGCCCCGCTGCCAAACACAATCTGGCCCAGCAACCCCGGAAGAAACATTCACAGCCGACCTTCTGTAACCCGGTCGCGATCGACGTCGCCTTATCAAACCTTGTGCGCAGGCCTCTATGAAACGCGAGTAAGCCTGATGACGAGCCACGTGTCCCGATGGGGGGGGCTTTTCCAGCTCCGACTCGTCGAGGTGTGTGCGGCTCTTGGCTGCGCCCTGCAGGAAACATACCTCTACACCCAATCCTGTTGCTCCCAGGACGAGGCGCGAAGCTTCCTGAGAGTGTCTCCAGTGGTTACAGTTGCTAATTGCAATCCAACGAACGGGTAAGCTGCAAGAGGAGATAGTAGGCACGACTGAATGTGGAGAAATGTGGTGGCCGATGATGTCGATTTTGAGCTGGCCTTGCTAGTCAAGTTACTGGTTCTTTCAAACAAAATATTCAGGCCATCGACAACTCTCTCGACCACCTCGCGACTCAGACCTCATCTTCATTTGGCGGAACGAAAATCCCTTTTACCCACGTCGGAATATTGGACGATGGGGTACGATATGTATGAATTGTAGATGGCGCATCCATGCGACGGGTTGTAAAATTTTCGGAAACTTTTGCCCCCCTCTTTTTTCTCTGTGACATCTCTTACCTGAGGTGATTACCATCCGCACCTGGTCATGTCCATCCAACTTATACCACCAGTCAGAGTCTGAGCGATATTATTAAATAAAACTTTATAGTCTGACTTTTTTTTTTTTGTCGAAACTCCCCAGTTAGAGCTCGTACTCAGCCGTTTAACACGCAGTAGGTAGATGGCCTAGACATGAGAACTGGGATAAGTAAGGCATCACCAAGAGGGAACCAAGAAGGTACAACAGTTTCGCGTCATGAATCAACCCATTGAACGTTACGTATGCTAGGTGTGGGCTCCTACTGAATAGTGTTTGGAAAAGCACAGGGCTGCAATCGTGCCGTCGCAACAACCTAAATGTGTGCAAGTTCTATTCAAACATGTTCTGCCATACTGCTCGAGACGCATGTAGACTGCACTGAGCACAGGCATGTCGCAATTTGCACTTTCCCCTTTGCTACTACAAAGAGTCAGTATGGCCCCGAGACCCTGCTCCACGATATCGAGAGTCGAATATCCCACCGCCTCCTTTTCCTCGCGATTTGACTCTGGGCTAAATCTACCAAGAGTACGAGCCGTCAACTTTCAAAAAACCATTCTCTCGGGTCTACGCACTGTTGCCATTGCATCGACCCTTCGCTTCCTTGACGTTAGCTATTGGCCTCGGTATCCGCAGGCTAACCGTACACTTGCTCCAAATAGTAAGACCTGGTGACTTCAGGACACCTTGGGCCGTCAGGTTAAAACCCGGTTTTGAATCTGAATCCGAACACAGCGACGCCGGGTGCGTTTGGAAACAACCTGAGCAAAAAGGGTGACTTGGGAGTTTCGCTGCAAGATCACATCGTGTGCCGCTAAGCTATTGACTACTCATGACACCAATGTCCGCCAGAGGAACATGTCGAGAGCAAACCCGCTGGTGTCACCCACAGCACAGCATGGCACCGCTAGCCGGTTTTCCATAGACTGCGAATTACGAAGAACTACCATGTCGCATGAGACCAGCGACATCTGCGCCCTGATGAATCGTGGCGTCATCATTCTCAGTCCTGTAAAGGTACCTAGCCACGTGGATTTCTCTAGCTCCAGGCCACATTGCCCGCTAGCACGACTCAATAACTTGACGACGGCGGATTCCTCTCATATCAGATGAGTCAGCCATGTCACGATGACTACACGCGCTTTGAAAAGTCTTGTGGCCCCGGATGAACGCTGTGAACACACATTGCACAAATAATTGTGAAGAATTGGAGATAAAGAGAACGTTCTCTAATCATTAATGGCATGAGAAAATCGTATCTACCATGCTTGCAACGGAAATCTTGGCAGCAGCTCACTGACTCCCTTGCCATGCTGCCTGCTTTTTCTTTACATAATCTATATTTCATGGTCTCCCAAGATGTAGACAGCCGTTGTCTCCGTGTACGACAGTAGAGCCCTAACGGCTAAAGTGCAACAACCCCTCGATATACTTACGGGTATCGATGCCGATCCCCGAGGCTAGACGGCCGGCGCCGTCACCCCAACCCGCTCCGCTCTCGGCGTACGACGAGCTTACACCACGATATCCGGCGTGGTCGCTGGCCCTGCGTATCAAGAAAATTTCCTTACTGACCGAGGGTGATAGACCCAGTGATCTTTTAGCGAGCTGTGTTCTCGAACCGGATCTCTCCATCGGCGAAACATCGCTCTCAGAGGGCTGATGATCTTGCTCCTCTTCAGTCTCTGGCGATGGCTCATTGCCTGCGGCTGGTGGTGGGCGATCAAGAATGCGCTGCCAAACAACCCACCAACCGCGGTTCGTCTTGCAGGTTCTCTCAACCTCAGCCATCTCAGGGCGTGTGATATTGAAGATGCTCAGCATCTGCATGTGCGTGTTCATAGCCTCGATTCGTGACCAGGGCAGCTCTGCGTTGGACTGGAACATCTGGGCGTGTTCAGGAATATTGGGTATGGAAGAATGTACCGTCATGGCCTCGGCATCCCATACAATGTCATAAATGTTCGCCGTTGTGGAGCCAACATCTAGTCTTTCTGGCCGGTATTGAATAGAGGATAAAAGAGGCTTCCGGAGTGGCAATAGCTGATGATGGAGAGACCTGTAAAAGGAGTTCCATGCCAATGAGTCTGTTCTTAACTCAAACAAGAATGTAAAGATGAAGGGCTTGTTGACATAAACCACAACTCGCAACTTGCTCGCTTTGTTAGAATCTTGGTTTCCGAACAGCGGGTTTGAGCTGACGGCGTTCACTCCCAGTGGCGTAACCTCGTTGTTCAAGCTGCCAAGGTCTTTAACAACGTCTGCCTCCGCTCGATCTTTCCCGGTCTTTTCGAGTTCGACGTGAACGGTCCGAAGCATGGTACGCGCATTCTGCTCCAGGGCCTCGAGGTCGGTTGTGTCCCTGAAATCGTCGTCTTCACTGCCCCCAATCTCTTCGACGCCTCCCATCAAACCAATGAGATAATGACCCACATCGTCGTCCACCTCTTTGGGTTTCGGTGCTTTGCCGGAAAGGTTTTTGGAAGTCTCTCCAGCCTGGAAAGCGGCAAGCGCAGAAATGTCATCCTTGTCCGCAGATGACGCGTCAGATAGGCCAATGGACCAGTACGTGCCGTAGCCAAGCTTCATGACCGTCATAAGCTTGTCCAGGTGCCCGTCACCTTCTTCCCGTGATGGCGCAGGTGCTTCTTCTTTGCTGGATCCCGGTCGCTTGGCTTCCTCTACCGTGCCTATTTCTTGACCGCGTCGCTCCGCAAGCGTCATCGTAGACCGAGAACTTCCTCCAGAGCCAGAACCGGAATCGGACCGGCTGGTATTGGGACGTATCAGCGGCCGATGCGGAGTTTTCGTTTCCTGAGGTTGTGGTACTGGCGCCGTTGACTTTTTCGTTCTTCTGGATCGACGGACGGCTGTAGGGCTTTCGATGACACCGTATGCGTTCTCACCCCACGTGTAGAGATCCTCCATCCAATGCGTCACGTCCCGCACAGATTTCCGAGACAATGCACCGGTTCCTAGGAAGATAGCACCGTCCTCTGAACCTGGTTCCTGACCTGTGCCCAACCACGCTCTCTTTGGCTCCTTGCCGTCTTTGGCTTCGCCGTCGGCATCGACACTTCCAAATTTGGACACCATCAGGTCAACTAGGCCATCGATTCTACCGACGAGGCCTTCCAGGACCTCCCGCTCTCCGCTACCCCGCTCTTCTTCACCGACGCCAATGCCTAGCTCGCCAGAAGCGGCAATGTTGATACCGGAAAAGATAGTTCGTGTCGGGTTGCCCTGCAGCATCACATTCCAGGTAGACAAGAAGAGATCCCAATACCGGCCGAGAAGACCGAGAAACCTGGCACGACGAGACCGTACAAAAAGGGCGCTGAGCGACGTGCCGTGGTGGAGCAGAAAGATGGAGTGAGCGCGAAGCAGGTCCTGCAACAAAAGAGAAGCCGGTTTAATCTCCTTAGATGAATACTCGACAACCTCCTCTGGCGTTTCCTGGGCCTTACCAGTTTGCAGCTTTGGCGGCAGAGGGATACGAGTCAAATCGATAGACTGTATAAAGTCAGCAATGGGTGGGATTTCGGGGGGTTGGTCGTGAGGCATACCGCAAGAATCCACCAACCAGACTCCAGCTCATTCAGGACGACACGCGATTTCTCGGTGTCTATAGAATCGACGGGCTGGCCGCCGGAGAAGCTCTTGCTGAACTCGACCATGCCCTGGGCGAGGCCAATTTGACGAAGGCGCTCATTGCGCTCCTCGAGCGAGATATTCTCAGTGGGCCTGCTGCGAGAGCGATGGCGACGTTTGTGTCGCTGGGTGCTGACTGATGCATAGTAGACGATTTGGTCGTCAATGGTTTCATCTGTGTTTCCCAAGGACGGGTTGAAGATGGCGAGGAAGCCTAGCTGGGCTGGGACGATTCCTCCGGGTGACGATGCCATGGCTAACGTGGGGTCGTGGCCGCCGTTGAGGGTTCACTGAGAGCGGGTACAGTTTGTGATATCCGGGTTCAGGAAACCCCGGTTTGGCGAAGTTGTGGCTGTCGCAGCGACAGCGACGAGCACGAGGCGAGGTACGGTTGAGAAAGCCAACCGCAGTTGGCGAAAGGTGAGATGACGTCTGGAGAGGCTAGTCGACAGTTGCTGTATGGGCTTGCCGCTCTAAAAGAACGATACCAGGCCTAAGGCTGTCGCGGAAGGGACAGCTGAGAGGTGAGATGATGTCGGAGAAGAGCACCAGGCTGGCTGTGACTGGGCCAGGCGGGGAGCTCGAAGCAGACCACGCAAGCGCGCAGCAGTGCCTGTGGATGTCGCGATGGTCGGCGGTCTAGGTCATGAGGGTTGAACGGTCTGCGGGGGTCGAGGCTCTGGGAGGGCACGTTGGGTAGATGATATGTAATTCTATTGCGATCCTAATCTCGATCCCCCGCGATGCAGGGTGAGAAGTGGCGCCAGTACTGGGACAGTTGCGAGCGAGGCGATAGAAAGTGCCCTCAGCGGCAGCAAGATGATTGGGCTCAGGGCTGAAGCGAAGAACGAAGAAGCTGAGAGGTGGAGGCCGGGTAACCCTGCAAGTTGGATTGGCCGCGGTCCAGACCGCCATGGAACCTCGTAGTTTGCCATTTGGGCCAGGTCCGGAGTCTCGTCCGACACTGGACAGGCGAGGAGCAGTGGTGTGCTGGGAGCGCCGTGCGACGCCACATACAGCGGCAATAGTGTGCCAGACCAGCCAAGCCGGCCGGGCTCTGGGTGACAACCTACGAATATGTGACCTGCCTGGTATGAAATGGACCAGGCCCGTCCGAGGATGGTGGGAGATGGGATGATTAGTACCTGGCATAAGTGCATGCTGATTTAATTTGTGTCCGCGATGTCTAAAACATTCCCAATGCTTTTTGATACTTACCTCAGTTAACAGGTTGCATCTGTCTTCCCTTGTGGTTCCAATCGTTGGAAACCTACCTAATGCCCGATGAGAGAGACGTCGCCCGGGGTCCCGCCGCGTGCCTGCTTACCTTACCTAGGTATCCCTTTTATACGCGCAGAACAATGATCGTTCAATATTATATATGTAAGTTAGGTCCCAGTACAAACAACTGCAACAAAACTCCTGAACATCATACAAATCAAAAAAGAAAAAAAAAACATGAAAATTATTTGACTTGTTAAGTTTAGTTAGATTTACCTTTTTTCTTTCTTTCTCCATAGGTATCATTGTTGGTGTTTGGCGACAGATTTATTGTGAACCTCGTTTTGCGCGTTAAAGGGATACTAGGATGCCAGGTGCCAGTGGGATCCCCGGGTACCCGACCCATTATGGGCACGGTGTCGAGGTATTGCCAGCCAGTCTGCCCGCGCCGCTGATCGGTAGATGTGGTGCTGCTGGGCAAACAGTGGCAGGTGCAGTGACCTGAGCAGTATAAAACCCACCCACTACGTTAGGGCACTATTTCCAACCTACAACATCAATATCAACACTCGTTTTGACCCCCCCTTACCATCCCCATCCCTAACTAGGTGATTTCTTTAACAGAAGAAGTTGGGGTGGGATTGCAGTCGGCCCCAGGCCGCCGTCAGCCCAAGTCGGGTCCTTCTCAAGCAACTCAAAAGTTATCATCAAATCGGTTTCAGTGACGGTCAAGCACATCCACATCCAATAAGAAGCACTTTGAGGAGGAAGCCTGGGCCGGCCTAAATGCCCATTCCCTAACCATTGCCACCTGATATCAAATAACATAACGCGAGACATGCGATATCTTTCATCGGAACAATGGCATTGCATTGCATGGCAATCCCGAATTTCGCATGGAAAAAAAATCTGCCTTCTCACAGGGAATACATCTCGCTCGCTTCAAAACCCCCTGCGACTTTCGCACGGACTGTAAATCAGCAAAACGGACGAACGTAAAGGCGTCTCGAAGCATGAGATCTGGCCAATCATCGACTCTGGCGTGCGTTGACTAGGTGTATTGGGCAGACATCTTAATCCGCTCTGTCCTCCTACCGATAACCCGGCCGGGCACCAAAGCTCCTCTTCCATGTGGCTACCTTAGCTGGCCAACGGCATGGATGAGGTATCGCATCATTACGTGCGCCTACTGCTGAGATAATTAATCCTCGCACCGTTGCAACGGTTAAAGGACCTTCCGCAGCAACGCCTGCCTCCACTGGTCTGGTGGTTCACTTCGATTGCCTCCCAAGCACCAGGCGACGGCATCCGCGTAGTCGGGCCCTCGAGACTGGCCCAGGGCGATCACAGATCTAGAATTGGTTGGCGCTGACAACAAATCGTTTCCGATTACGGGGTCCTGGCTTCGCCAATGTGACCGAGGACGCTGCTTGTCTGTTGCATAGGCATTCAGCGCGTTTCAACGACAAAGAATTTTACTAGGGCAGCAACATACGACGATAGTTCCGCTGGGCCTGCGCAGCGTGCTGCGGTGGTACTCGTTCTGTTGGGTTAGCCCAGATGTACCCGGCTTATTGGCACACTCCTGGGCACTATCGCTGCTGTCCCAATGTCTTGAGTCTGCGGGTATTCGCGTGCTACAAATCTTCCAACGGGCCAACCCAGAGGCTTCAAACATGACGCGGAAATCGGGTTCTACACTTATTCGATGCTGCACTTGTAACTGTTGCCCACGGGCAACAGCAACCCCACGAAGACGACAGGGCTTTGAACAGCTTGGAGGTATACTGATCCCTCCAATGCGGTCCCGCGCGCAACCATCTCGGTGTCACTGGCGCTGGCGAACAGCAGTTTCTCTAGCTTGTTGCAGCATTCGTCGAGTTCCGAGAAGAGGCTGTTCCGCTTCACCTCACCATTGCTGAATCTAATTCTGTATAGCTGGAGCATTTGCTATGTACTATCTCCGCTATTGAGATAGGCAGGAGCCAAAGTGTCTATACTGGATATTTGTATTGAGAGAGACTACCGGGTGAAACTATAGACTGCTGGAGAGAAGGCCCCTCAACAGACATGGATTTCGAACCGCGCGTTGAACAACAGGACAATCTTAACCAAATTTGCAAGACCAGCCGTGCAATACTCTCAACGTAAGTAATCTTGCGTCATTCATATCAAAAGAAGACTTTGAAGGCTCTGTTAGGGACGCGGCCGGGATGCAAGCGTCTCATTTTCCGCACAATGCCAAACAGTCCAAAGTGCCTTGTCGAGTTCGACAACGTGGAACTTGCTACTGTGGCGATGCGCGAGCCGAACGGAGTTGGGATCACGCCAATCCCGGTAACAACGGCCTCTGCGTGGATCATGCCAGAACTTCTCCCAGCGTTCAGCGCGGTTTCAACGCCTGTGATACCTTCGCGGGCTGTATCACATTACCCCGGGCTCCTCCCCATACGGCAAGACCTGAGGCGAGGTAAAAATCAGAATCCTGATCTTTACAAAGATTCGGATAGTGAGGTGGCCTACTTAGACTGTAGTTCGATTTCACGATTCATGTATGTGAGGGAAATTTCAGAGTGGCAAGTCCAGACACAGAACAGATGATATTGGCAGTACTCAGTGAGATATCGACTCGTCCGGTATGGAGAATGTGATGTTACAGTCAACAACGGCATAGGAAATGTGTAGTGACGACGAATGTGACGGGAGCCTTTTGGGTGATAACAACGCTTGGGTCCTGGATGCCACAGTGGACTCTAAATCATGCCAGACTTTTCTTGAAAACGAGTGTAAGAGGAGATGGTCAGTGAACGGTGGTGCCATGGAGATCGGTGATAAGACCCCATCGGTTGTGGAGTCGATCTACAGTGTAGGTCTTGGAGTTTGTTTTCTGACGGAGAAGGTTGAACTTCACTGTGGATCCTCCCGACTTCCTCCGGCGATGCGCGACCGTTGCGTAACCTCCGTAGGGCCGAAATCGGAATTGTGGATCTCGGGTGTCATCGGGGCGGTCTGGAGTTATTTCGGGAAGGTCTTCTCCCTGTACCTTATGCACACAACACTTTGACTGGGCAAAACAGCGAAACCATTCGTTGACGTGCTACTGACCCTCCCCATGCTGCGTAGATACATATCCAACAGACAACCTTTCACCAAAAAAAAAAAAAAACCTTCGCCAGTGCCTGACGAAGTGTAGTACTACAACCTAGTGGAACTGGTCTTCCGTCACACCCTTACCCATTGCGGCGGTACTGCTGATGCCACCAGTGACCATCTTCTGAAGCTCGTCGACGTACGTTGCGCCACTCCACTTCTGGTGCTTGACGACATCGACGCCGGATTCCATTTCTGGCTCCTGTACGAGCTCGCCGTAAGCGCGCATGCCTTGTTGGCTGTAAGCCTTGGCGAACTTGTCGCTGATAAGCGCCGTTGTGTGCAAACCGGCGAGTGTGATGAACTGCCAGCAGTAACCGAGAGACGCCAGGCGACGGATGTAAGTCTCCTGCTCGTTACGGGGCATCGCCGTCTTCCAGTTGAAAGAGGGTGACAGGTTATAGGCAAGCCTGGTAAGTTAATTGTTAGCATTAGCCTCAGTCATCGGGTTCGCAACGGCTACTCACTTCTGCTCGGGCCACACGGCGTGCACGCCCTGAGCGAACTCCTGGGCTTGCTTGTAGTCGGGAAGCTTGCTCTCCATCCAGATCGCGTCGCAGTAGGGAGCATAGGCGATAGCACGGTTGATGGCGCAGTCGCAGCCGCCCTTCAGGCGGTAGTAACCCTCGCGCGTACGGGGCGCATCCCAGTCGAAGAACACATCGCTGCCAACGACGCCCTTGGCAATAGCGCGGGCTTCGGTGTTGCTTTTACCCTTGGCGGTCGAAGTGTACTTCTTGATCATCTCCTCCTTATTGGGGCTGGGGCCGGCCTTGATGGCGTCAACAACAGCTTCGTCGAAGCGCTTGAGGTTGGCCTGCTTCAGCCAGGCATCCTCAATGGCTTGGAGCTCGTCGCCGAGCTTGCCAGCCGCTTCCGCAGCGTACATGAGGTCATTCAGGGACTGCAAATTGGGGTTCGTGGAACCGAGGATGAAGGCATGGTCTCTGGGGTCGATATTTGTAGAAATCAGGGTCGCGGCCTCAGCATCAGTACGAGCGACAGCAACGAGGTTGGAGCCCATGATATCGGCTTGCGCGCGGATGGCGACCAGGCGATTGATGTGCTCGCTGATAGGAACAAGGACTTTGCCGGCCATGTGGCCGCACTTCTTTGTGCCAGGGGCCTGGTCCTCAATGTGAATGCCAGCAGCACCCTTCTCAACGAAGAGCTTGGTGAGCTTCATCACGGCCGTCAGACCGCCGTGACCGGTGTCGGCATCGGCAATAATGGGTCTGAGGTAGTCGATGTTGGAGAGCTTGGCGCGAGCCTCCTTTGGCACGCTGAGGCGCTCTTGACGCTGTTTCCTGTCGTGGAAAAGCTGAGCCATGAAGAGGTGGGCAACTTTGTTGGGCACGGTGGTCTGCAGAGCGGGTAAGCAAAAGATTTCTCATTGGGATGACGCACGTCGCTCGGACGATACTCACATAGGGATAGTCAGCCAGATCCGGACCAGGCTCGTCAGAAGCCGAGGCGGTTGATGATGATTGCCAACCGGAGACATAGACGGTGTCGAGGTACTTGGCCATTTGGGTGACCATCGTAGGCTCCAAGCACCCGTAGGTGTAGCTGGCGTCCTTATTCTTGAAGCGGTTCTCGAGGATGTTGAAGAGCTTCCTTGATTGCGCGTTGCTCGGGTAGTCGACCTTCAGGTGACCTCTCTTGGAAACGATTTGCTCAGCGGTAAAGGGACGCTTCGTAAACCTCCATCGGGGCTCGCTCCACCAGCGTTTGACCTCCTCCACCTCCTGGAGGAAGAGCTCGTCTTCGCTATTGGGGTCCACAGCGGGATTGGCCATATTGTTAGCAGCCATGACGGGCAACAGGAGCTTCGATTCTCGGAAAATTGATGCTATTCCCAGGTATTATCGTGATACTAGACCTCGGCGAAGGTGCGCTTGAATACCAGTCGAGTGATCGTTAGCGGTACAAGCACTTAGCTACGTTTGAGAAAATGTACAGCAATGAACAAATGATGTTATTCAGAACTGGATCAGTGGCAGACCAAATTAAGAAGACGAAGGAAGAAGGCTGTTGGAGAAGATGGAAAAGACAAGTGAGAAGGGGGAAAAAAAAGTCAATCCTATTAAGAGTCACAAGCCAAAGGCAAGGCATAACAAAAAAGAAGCAGCCCAGCACTAGCTAGCCATGACTACTCATCGGCAGTCTTCGGCCAAAAGGCGTTCCTGGTCCAATCGTCTTGTATCTTACCTAGGCCCAGGCCAGAAGACGGACAGTGTGAGAGAAGGTGAATACAACTCGGGCAGCTCTCAGAGCAGTACGTATCTAAAGCTGTTCCTGGCCGCGAGGCAGGACCGTGTGATAAAACACACCTCGGAACTGAGAATAGGCGAGGACGGAATGCTGCCGAGGTACCTTGTACATTATCACCCATTCTTCACCTTCCCGCCGGTCATGTCTGAATTTGTGGGGGAATGCTTGGTTGTCCTGGGCGGATGTGTACCTTCGTACCAGACCAGCCGTGGCTAGCTAAACATGAGGCGCGAATTGCCTCTGTGTTGGAAAGGATGGACGTCTGGATTCGGCTCAAAGGGGACGACGGATGGGGCGAAACATAGCTTCTTCCTCATTGCCGTCATTGGCCGAGTTGCCGAAACTCCTTGCTTGACCCCCGCCGTGCCCCGCTATGCCTCCGGTCCCTTGGGGGGGGGGGGGAGGGGGGGGGGGAAAACAGCGCGCCGTCACCGCTGCACCGCTGCACCGCTGCTAAAGGTTCATCCTGCCGTCCCCGGACCATGGGAAACAATCTGCAAGCGTCAATATTGACGTCTGCCGAAATACGATTCTGCAACCCCATCTCCTGCCGTGCCCGAGGATTCAAACCGCATCGCGATCCCACGGATGTAGACGTCTGGTAGATGAACAATATTGTCTCTCATCATGGGACAGTCCATTGAATACTCCAGATGAAAATAAAGCCTTACCCACCCAGACTGACCGAGCTCTCCTGCCAATCTTGCGGGGTAGTGGTGATTTTCTTTTTGTCTGCCTTAGCATGTGAAGGCTCGCTGAGTCGTGCACGGGTCGCTGAGGCGCTGGCGTTCCCGAAGACTATCACGCTGCGCGGCGTGCGTCACTACTCCAACCTCCAAAGATACCTCGGCCTTCACACTGTGTCTCTGCGACTCTTGTCCTTCGTACGAGAACTCCCGGTATCACCCTAAGCTCTGAATGTCCTCATGTCAGTCACACGTCCCAAATGACAGCACAAGCCACCCTGCCTCGCAGCCAACCACCAAGCTTGAAATACAATGTCAGCTTCTCTAGGATTGATCGCATTGAGCGGCTATCTAGTTCGGCTTCGCAGCCAGTCTAGCCCTTTATGGCAACCTTCCAGATTCCTCCGCCCTGCCCAACCTCCGTACATACACAAACGGCGTCAGTGCCAATTCCTCCACAGACTCCGTAACCCAACATCTGCACTTGAGAATGGCGCCGCATAAAACGAGAAGCAAAACAGACCCTTCTGCATTTCGACTCATGGGATGTGAGTGATTGGATGCCAAAAGCCGTACTGTTTGTACCAGCCTACTGTATCCACAGGGAAACGCGCTCTCGCCGCCCTTCGATTTGCCGTCGATTCAAACAAAATCCGAAAGCGCCTTCTCGTTGTTCTGCTCGACAGCCTTGATGAATGTATCGTAGGGGGTAAGAGTGCCAAGAGCACGTCGCATATGTGCGTTAACAATTTGCAGACCATACACATAGCTGGCGTTGACCCATCCGAATCTGTCGCAGTCAGTATTCCGAGCCTCGTACGGAACAAATACAACGACTTACCCTTCCTTGGCGACTCCCTTAAAGTCAAGGCCTTGGTTACCGTACTCGGCGTCAACTCTGTGCGGATCGATAGGACGAGTAACGTCGTATTTCTCAACGACGACCCCGTTGAAGTCGACAAACGCTTTGGTCATCATGAACAGCCACTTGTAAGCCAGGCGCTCTGCCTCCTCCGTGAAACTGTATCGCACCAGACCGGTCCAGGCAAGCATTTGCTGAGGAGCCCAACCGTACGGGTAATCCCATTGACGGTTTGGTCTCTCCAGGCTGACTTCGCCACGAGACTTCTCCGTACCTGACAAGAGACCACCTAGAGCCTCGAACTTCGGCAAGGCCTTCGCAACCATGTCTGCGGCTTGCTTGGGAGTCGACACACCGGCCCACAGGGCCCAGAAGGTCGTACAGCTTTCGTAGGTGCACTGCTCTTTCTTAGCAGTGTTGTAGTCGAAGTACATTCCCTCCTTCTCGTTCCACAGGTATTTGTCAATGGCAAGCTTTCTGCGCTTCGCCCGGCGATCCCAGATGGCTGAGGTGACCACTTCACCAGCCTTGAGCGGTCCGACCGCGAATTCTGCGGGAATGACAAGTTTGTCGTTGAACACATTGCGGACCGTTCGCGCAATGTCCGTTTCGTACTTGAATAGGAGCGAGTTCAAGTCGATTGTTGCGAGGTCTGCGCACACCCTTTCGAGTCGGTACGATGTGTCGTGACCAGACTCGCGGACGGCGCGATCGTGCAAGAAGTAGTCGTCTAGCTCGGGTTCCTTTATTTCACCGTTGTTGTAGGCCTGCACGAACTCCTTCCAGGTAATGCCGTGCTTCTCCGCATACGGCTCTAGCACGTGTACGAAGTGATCGGCTTCAGTTTCAGGAGGAACACCCAAACCCTCAGGTCGGTAACGGGAAAGACCCGTGACGGGATCCAGACGTGGCTCAGCAACCCAGACGCTATGATACTCCTTGATGGCAGCCAAGATGGCGTTCCGCAAAAACTCTTTTGCATCGGGCTCATGCTTGATCTTCTCGTAGACACGAAGGGCCATGTCAGTGAGGAAGGGAGGCTGCGAGCGGCAAAGGTAGTACGACCGAGTGGCGTTGAGAATCTTGCCGTAGTGGCGGATGCAGAAGCAGAAGTTTTGCACCATTGACTTGGCCAAATGGACCTTGTCGTTGACTAGGAGTCCCAAAGACTCCATGTAGCTGTCCCAGCCGTAAAGCTCGTTGAATCGTCCTCCGGGAACAACGAACGGGAGGCCGCGCAGGGTGTCCTCGCCCGTCACAGGATCCTTGATCTTCTCCATCTCGATGGCGAGGAGACCAGGCTTGGAGTTCATGTCGCGGACAAGTTCCGGGGTAATAACCTCAGGAAGCTTCTGAACATCGAGGCGGATTTGTGGTCTCTCCTTCGCAACCTTGGTGTAGAACTCGAATTGCTCAGGAGCTCCAGCGGGGATGTAGATGCGTGGGCGCGGATCGTCGGTCCAGTCCTTCGGGTCTTTTGCAGCAATCTCTACACTCGAAGCGTCAATTCTTCTGGTCAGACCCTCCCAAAAATGATCCTTGATAAGTCGAGACAATCGGTTCACAGGGTTCTCGTTCAGTCTTCCTTCGTCAAGAATGATCTGCTTGCGGCCATACTCTTTAGCAAGCGACAGCTCTTGCAGCAAGTTGGAAAGCATGTATGTGCCTCGGACATCGAATCGGTTGTGGCCGGCCGAGGCGGCGGTTCGCAACGAGAGGACCTGTACGACAGTGAGCTTCAGTGGCGTAACGCAAGTGAGAGTGCACAAACCTTGGGACCGTTGTCTTCAATGGTAATCTGCATGTTTCCGTCGGTGTCTTCCTGGGCTTGCAAACTCTCCAAAGTATCGTCGACCTGGATGAGGAACTTTCGGTTGGAAATAGAAGCTTCGTCTGCAGGATTGACGAGTCAGCAATCGACATGCGTGAAGTGGTGTAACAACGAAGTAGACTTGCCATGACTGCCACGACGGAAAGGCTCACGAAGTCCTACACGCTCGAATTGCTTGAACAAGCTGTTCTGCGTACAAGTCAGCCCATTCTTCTCGAAGCTCCTGTCACGGAGGACAAGCGGTCAAGCATGTGGGGTTTCCGGTCGTACCTGGGAGTATGTTCGAGTTCGCGGGCCAGCTCGGTTGGCGTGGCGCTCATCTGAGGTGTAGTAGGTTTTGGCATCGTCGAACACACCACGAGCGTAGTCGTCAGTGGTTGAGCCGCGATGGCGGCGCTGGGTAGGGGAGGTCATGGTCGTCGGCCTTCCTTGGGGGTGGGCTTGACGTTTGGGGCGATAGATAGGCGACAAACGCGGGGGCAACTAATGTCGTCAATTGCCAATTATGGAAAAAGAAGATGCGGTCAGTGAGTAGATAATTTCTATCACTGGCCGGAGTCAAGTCGAAGGGCCTCCTAGGTCGAAATTAAAAAAAAATACTCAGGCTGCGTATCTGTCGTGGCTGCGTTGTCGGGGTTTGTGAGAGAATGGGAGGAGATTATGTGTAAGAATCCTGTGTCACAAGGCCGGACTCAGGAAGGAAAGAGACAAGGGGCGGCGCGGGATGGGTGGCAGATGCTGTCTCAAAACCACCAATCTTGCTCAGTTGGCTGCAAAGCTTCCTGCGGCTGACAACAAATCAACAGGGGAGTAGTGAGCCAAGGTACCGTGCTGTAAGGTACGCTTTCAGCGAGTCTCGCTTGGGTAGTTTGAGTAGGTTTTCCGGCGATAATGGGGTGAAAGCGGCAGGATCTTTTCTCGTACGTCGAAGTAGGAGGATAACTCTTGCGGAAATATGTTCAAATCTCAGAAGCTTCTGAAAAGAACTACTCAATTCCAGGTTCCCATTCTTCTTCGACAGACAATCCTAGTGACGCTATCGCGCATACATTTACAGTGGTCCCCCCCCCCCACGCCCAGATCCATTTCGCCTCGCTGCAGGGCATCCGTTCGGAAGCCGGTACCTTAGGTAGGGCGTCGAAAAGACCCACTTAGACCTTTCATGGCCAATCATGGAACCCAACGTTAAACTGGGGAACCGTGGGCCCAAGCTTCCTACTCACCAATCCGATCTCATCCTCATCCCAGACATTTCCATCGACCTTAGGAATCTAGACTCTTGCTGAGGTCTTCCGACAAATCTGTTCAAGCTCCGTGTATGGAACTCGACTGCAGGATCGGGATCCCCAGAGAAAGACTCGTAAGGCACGAAGATTTGGGCCTGGTACCTCATCCCCGGTCTCTATGGAACGGGCTCACTTGCGGCGCCGAGGATATGGTTTCTTTTCTCGTTGTCCCATCGTCGGATGTCTCAGAACAGCCAAGTCCTCGAGAAAACGTTCCTCGGTCCTCCGTTGACAGATCCCCAGCACCATCCACAACTGCACCGACGAAGCTCGCCACTCCAGCAACAATTATTTTCTCGGTAGATGACGGGCAAAAAAGAATTCGACCTTCGTTGAAAGTAAGTTCGCGGCTCAATCAATATTGAGTAAGTACTGAGGAGGACTAATTCAGGACGTGTCGCCACCAAGCAGGCGCAATGGCAGGCATCAGACTTAAATAGCTAACTCGGATAGCATAGGTAGTATCTCCAAAGTACGACAACGTTGATGTTATGTTAATCCTTAACCTCAGAGCTTACATAGCCTGAACCACTCTTGTTTTCCTCCAATATCACTTGTTTGCTAGACATGCTGTTCATCTCGACATCGTAGGTTGTACGAGAGTCAAACTGCGAATACTGTCTCCGTGGGCCACGAGAAAGATTAGACGCCCCGGGTTGCTTGACACATGAGTGCTCCGAAGAGGACCCAATAAGCTTGGGCGCAATTACTCTGAAGAACCTGCGCAGCGTAGGCATTGAGCCACAGATCATGAAGAGATTCACCTCGACAAAACTAAAAGGATAATTTGTCAGATTTCCCTGGAGAAAACAATCAACGAAAGAGGCCTTGGCACTTACGACCAAACATTGGCAGGAGCAGCTACCCAAGCAACGTCTGTGGTCTTGAGCAGAGGCTGGAGGTAAACCATGCGGACAACAGATGTTGTGACGGTCCTACGACGTTCTGTCAATGATAGTGTCGGCGACATATGAGAAGAAAATCGCCTACAAAGAACCGATTCCAAACATCATCATCGCGCCAACCTTGACCACAGGCTGCATCTGCAAACGCAATATCATTGGGATCGGAATCAGAAATAGAACAACATCGGACACAATATTCGAGGTTGCGATCGCCATGTATAGCATAGCGCTATTCAGCGATATATGAGGGTTTGCAACGTATGGGTCCCAATTCGCGCGGATGGGCCATGTGCCGAACAGCAGCATAGAGGCAATGATGACTGTGTAGCAGAATACCATGACGATGCCAGCAATGATGGATCGCCGATACCATGGCAACGGCGAGATTTTAAGGTATGCGAAGAAGAGCGAGGCTTTCGTGGAACCGTTGGCGCAGATGAACACAGGGGCTACGATGTAGCTGAGCTAGGCATTTTTTTGGGTCAGCAGGCGGCTTTCAGCGTTCTACGGATACATGGTGCGCATTGTAACTCACGAGAGCCTGTTTTGACCATGTCTCAATGGACATTTCCCAAGTGTGATGACCCAAACCTCCCATGGCGCAAGACCCTGAAATGACCGGTCAACGACGAAATTTGGGCAGGAAGATTGAAGGCGGACTCACAGACTTGCAGCGACTGCATTATGATGGAACATATCTGGTCAGAAAGCAGTCAGAAAGATTATATCATAGGAAGCACAAATGAAAAGAAATTATGGGAGTAGCTTACCCAGGCAATCAACATCAATCCTTCCAGTGTTAGGCCGTATCAGAAGTAGTTGCTTGAAGTCATTTTTCACTCCATGTGGGACTCACCATCGTCAATCTTGAGTCCATCTGAAAACGCGAGCTTCACGTAGAACCTCTGCAACAGGCATGTTAGAGCAATCGGGCCCAGAATTCCAAACACTAGGTAGTGCTCCAGTACGCTTTGTTTCTGTGGATTTTCGAAATCGACCACGTAGCCGTTGGGAGGGGCAATAAGCGTGGTTGTCCCGTTCGTCACCGGAAATCCGGTAGCCATTGAAAGTGACCAAAAGTTAGTTCATTCGATCGCCAAATTTCTGCAGGCAAGTCTCGAGACAAGGAATTCAAGAGAAATAGAGAAAGAAGTGACAGGCTTTTCCCGGGAAAAGCCAAAAGGGGGCTGAGAAACGGCAACGGGAAAACTGCAAATCATGGGAGGTCGAAGAAGCGCAGATTGATCCGCACGGTGGCTGCATGAGACGTACGCATCCCTTATTGATTCTCGACTTTCGCGCGTTGCCAAATCTCTTTATATTTTTCCAAAGCTACTCAACGTCCGGCCATAGCTAGATATTGCCATCGTCACTCGGAGGTGTTTTGGTTTCAGACTCATGGTTTTCATGTTGTTTGAAAAGTACAACCATCCAGACCTTGACCTCATGTTAAGAGCCGAGAAATCATGTTTGCTGGCTTGCCTTGGCCTGCATGCTGGAGCAACAACTGCTGATATTTCCAGGTTATTGCGTGGGACTGTTGGTGCAAGATCGCAACCATCCTTGCTCCACTGACAGGGGAGCCGGTCAACAAATATGTTCCCTCTTGATGAGAGATGGGGGTATTAGGCACTGCGCCGTATTACTCAGTTATGCCACCGAACATGAATTTGGCAGGGAGTTGCGGCTCACCGCATCAGACAAACAAGACCGATCCAAATATCCAATAGCTCAAGACAATCTCCTCGACTCCAAGGGGGTTCTTCCCCCCGATGGGAGCACCGCTTTTCATACCATGTAAGAGCATGTTCGTGCCGCTTTGAGCTTGAAAAGCCTTAAATGGTGCGTTGTGTGCTCGGTTCGTGTCGAGATCGTCCCGGAAATACCCAACAATTCCTGAACCTTCTCAGCCCACCTTACTACTTTCTTTATTCCTCCTGCTATAATTCCCTGTTCCTGTTGTATTTCGCCGATCGCCATGGTTCGTGCCATCCCCTTCACGATCGCTGCTGCGCTGTTCAGCGGCAGTTTGGCACTTTGCACGAACAACGGCGTTACTCAGATGTTGAGCTATGTCAAACGCCATCCAGACTATACCCAGGCCGACTTCTGGGACTACTGGTACAGCGAGCATGCACCCAAGGTCGCTCCTCTCGCGTCCTACTTCAACATCACCCGATACCAACAGGTGCGTGATTGAACTCTTACGTCCAATATGCTCCAGCGGGGGTATGATATGTGGAGTCTTGACTGATATCTCCACAGGTGCAAGTCGGCGGTCTTGTGCTACCTACAGAGGCTGGCGCGTCCGAACCGGCTTCCAACGTTCCTGTCGAGTTTGACGGCATCGCCATGTTCATGTACCGCAAATCCGAGGATCTCACCGCAATGCTCGCCCACCCGTACTATACGGAGGTAGTCCTCCCTGATGAGGGCGTTTTCATGGACAAGACTGCCTTCAACGGTGGCCAGGTCGCTGTATTTGTGGGCACTCATCTTGAGGTTGTGGATGATAGGAAGGATGTGTGGATCGGCAGCAGTGTGGATCGTGAAAAGTACAAGCAGCTATTCGATTCATACAACTAGACGAGAGGCTGCAGAACGCTTTACATGGAAAGTAGCTCGTAGGAGTATGGAGGTAGTAACATTAAGGGTTGTGGCAGACTTTGACAATATACCTGGATTGGTCGTCCATACCAGGTTCTATTCATTTCCTTGGGGGGGCGGGGTGAAGAGAGAGAGAGAGAGAGAGGTCTGATACGCTGTTAACAATCCTGGCCTAAGTTTGTGTACTTGGATTATTTTCCTTGTTAGATGCCGGGTTGTCTCAAACATCTCGATTTATCAGTTTTGCCGGCCGCATTGCGGAATGTGATTTTACCAATGACATGCATTCCACAAACTGCTCAACTGGTAATTATAGACAAAAGGTTGAAGTTTGTTCAACCCCGAACGAACAAGAGGTCCCTGTTACGTTGTCCGCGGATCTTTCCACATTCAGACGGGTTGATGCCAGCGGGAATTGCTGACCGTACTCCCTTGATATCGAACCCTTTCAACTAATAGTGGGCATATTTGACACATCACAGATCCCTGGTCTCTCTTATCGACTATAAAATGGGTTTGTAGTGTGATACGTAAGGTTGATGGCCGGAAGGGCTTCGCGGATGGGCGGAGTCAAAGTCTGGACGTGGTGCACGATGAGTATTGTCACTGGGCTGCAATCTGTGGGACCTCGCTCAAGCTGCCACCACGATTGGCTCGATTTGAGTGCCTTGCAAGATTTGGATCAACGAAATTTTGTTGGAACCGTTGGGACCGGGGATTTTTATAAAGTGGATACGTGCCAACTCGATAATCCTCGAGCATATGTGACATTTCCTTTTCCTCGTCGAAGGGGAAGAAGAAGGGGGGAAGGGGGGGGGGGGGGGGGGAGGATATCAATCACACTGACGCAGAGAGCTTACGAGAAAATTGTCCAGCGACTGAAATGAGATCTCAAACGTGGTCACTTTGAATACTCGGTTGTCCCATGTTCTGCCAAAGTAGGTGGAATTAATTGCTTGGTGGGCTTGGTGAACCAGCTTCGGGGCCTCCTTTGCACTGTTGGTGCTAACCGAGAGCGACCACACGCCTCTGATCGGCGCGATAACCCATCGTTTCTACGGTGGTGTTGGAAGGATCACTGTCAGATGTCGAGCATCCACAGAGGATGAGTGCATGCAGCATGCGCTTTGTCCTTGGATGCTGATTGATAGGAGGATGACAACCATTTGGCACATAGAAACTAGATATTTCGCACATGGAAAGTTTGACCTTGTTGTATCTTTTGCCGTTCAGCTAAATTGGGAGCCACATTAGTCTGACGTGCTTTTCATGCGAGTAGAAGGCCAGGATGCATGATCGGGGCTGTTCCGGTCGAGTCTGGAGCGCTGCCCGTGCCGATAAAGTGGATCCGACATGGACCAACGTGAGGTCCCGGACGGAGGCTCGGCCGATCGCCATGACTTACGCGGAACCTCTACCCCGATGGAAGCAACAGTACTAGAACACATTAGCCTATTGGCTGAGCCAAACCTGGGCAAAGAGACTGTCCGGAACACCCCTCAGCTAGGGCTTGCGTTTAAGAGTGACAAAACGCCGGAAGACCAAGAATCAAAAGAACCACAGAGCCGCGCCTCTGGACATCCCCAAGCTGCTCACAACACGCCAGCCTATTATTTCTGTATTGATGCGTATGATCGGGAGATTTTGCTAACCCTTGTAACTGCATCCGTCATTAGTAGATCCCACCACGCCGAATCCATGCTAAACCGCCGTCTATACTTCCACGGCAAACCCAAAGAAAAAGAGGGAAAAAAAAAGGTGCGTCTCATTGACCCCATTAGAAGGTGGTTTCCCGAAGCCTCCCAACCTTGCCGATCTCATATTCCACCCACCGACCCACGCGTGTCCTTCCAGGCACCAGGATACTGCTGGGGTTCATGACATGGCACCCCTCGTACGTGACGCAGAAGGGCGGCGCTGTCGTGTCGACGAGAATCATAGACGTCGGCAGTGGGTACAAGTGCAGCGCCGTCGCATAGTCCCAGTGCACCGGCCGAATAGCCTGACGGAACGGCGCAAGGTAGCCCTGGTCGAGTATGGTCTTGACAAGCTTCCGTGCCGTATGTACGTCTTGCGCAACGTCTGATTTGACCTGCTTCACTGCCGGCTTCTCGCTCGGCATATCGACCTCCATAGCGCCATCCTCTGCTTCTGCAGGATCTTCTCCTTCCATGGCGACATCGTCGTTGGTCGCGTTCTCTTCCTGTCCCTCTACTCTTTCCTGACCTTGTTTTGACGTCTTGAGGCACACTGCTGTGCGGCGGAAGCGGGCAGAGATATCATCGCGGAAGACCACGAGTTCATGGTTCGGGCCAAAGAGCGTCAGGCGACTTGGGTTTGACGTCCAGATGGCCTCGCCGTCACTCTTTGCGCCGGCTTCAGCGTTAGCTGCGGCAAATGCACGTCGGATACGAGACGTGAAAACGTCTGGAGCAGCTTTCCTTGGCAATGGTGTCGCGGCGCCAGCGGTGAAGGAGGATACCCAGCCGTCGTTGTCTCCGGGAACGAATACAAAAGTTGATGACTGGAGGAGCGTGGGGTAATCGGAGAGTGCCGAAGCCAAGGCGTCGAAGTACTCCTTGTATTCTATGCTGCCGCCACTGCCGCCTCTCGCAAGGACAGCATGCTGCGTGAAGTTGCCGGTGACGACGAACGTCATTGGGCTTGAGCCTTCTGGCTCTGCGGCGTACAGAGCCAAGATCTTGCGCAGCGCCTGGAGCGTGCGTGGTTGATCAAGATTCACTTCACCCAGAATGACCATCCGTCCTCGACTCGAAACCTCCTCAGCAGATTGCCTTGGTAACAATCGCTGCTCGAGTTTCCGCATGCGTGAACCGACTGCACGCTCGCTACCGACACCCAGAAAGTCGATCCAGCCAAACCCACCTCCTATGGTGTGGTCCTGACCGCCTTCCAGTCCGCTGACACCCAGTGTCGCCTTTCTCTTCTCACAAGGGGGCTGGCCGATGAAGAAGCCTTGGAATCTGCCACCCAGTGTCCCCCCAACACCACTGCTGCCGCTCAGACCCTTGCCGACGGATTCCTCTTCCTCTTCGTAGACACCATCGACCAGAACAATCATGCCAGGAGTGAACCACGCTGAGTCTTCAGGAATTGCGACCGCCTGCGACAGATCCAGGGGGATGGTGGCCGTCAGGTCACTGATAGCTAGTCCGCCAGCTGGTAATACGTTCAGCATGCCGAGAAGCATGTGATGGCTGCCATGACGACCTAACATGTTGGCGATGGGTGTGATTTTGTGATTCTGCTGATTTGACAGAGAGCGTTTTAGTGAAGGAGCTCTTGCGCTCGCGACGGCTGATGTCTGGAAGGATTCGTTCCTGAGTAGTCGCTGGTGGATAACGTTATATCTATTTCGGAAGAGCGCAGTTTTTTGTGAAACTGGCGGTAACAGGGACGGTTTCGCCGTCTCTCTGTAGTCAAAGTCAGTTAAACCAAATCAGCATCCTTCCCCAGAAACTAATATTTTTCCTTACCTTTCAAAATGCTTCTTGGCCACATTATAAGTAAATCTTGGTTGCTCATACGCGTCAACAATCTTCAGCCACTTCCTCGCGTCTTTGATACTCTCGTCATCCTCCTCTTCCTCAACGTCGAGATTCGACATGCCAAAGCTCTGTTGGCTGTCTTCCCGCGCTAGGACAGACCGTGCAGGTCGAATGCCCAGTCTCGTCCCTGAGAATTCTGTCTCCTGACCAGGGTCCAGCAGCAAGCTATTCTGCCGGCTCAAACCTTTTGCGCCAGTGACGATCTTGCCCCCACTCATGTTTCCTTCCAAAGTCTTCAAGATGTCCTTGAGCTCGGAGCTAGCGCCGTCGACAATGACGCCCCCATTCCGGCTTTTCCACGACTTGGCCACCTCGTCCAGAACTTTCTCTGCCAGACCCTCTTCTCGCCATGCAGAGCCACAATGACGACCTATGAATGTGGCGAGTTCTTGTAAGGCTGTTGACGTAAGGGTCAAGCTGTGCTTCTTCGTGAACGTGCGGAAGGCTAAGGGTCGGAGGGTCGCTGGCGGTAGGATGATTGGAAGAATCGCATGCTTTGCTGGTGCCGATACCTTAAAAGGCTTCAAAGGATGCACAGGAGTGCCGAATGCGGGTGAGGATGACGGTATCGCGGTGGATGAAGAAGGATGGGCTGGCGTCTTGGAGTTGAAGATGTTGGCCATGGGCACCTGTTTGCGCTTTGGCGAAATCGCGGGCGGGAGATCCATGACAGATATTTCCTTACGATGGTCGATTTTGAGAAATTAGAGCAGCCTTATCGCGATGTTGTCAATCAGAGTGACGGTCGCAATGAATCGCGGGGTTCTTGCTCATCGCCAGTTGGGGTCTTAAATTGAGACGCGTCCTGGCACCGCGTTTCTGGGTGTTGAGCGCGTTCTGCCGCGCTTGTGCCACACTTAGGTCGCTAGCAGAACCGGCCCGGGATCCATGGATTCAATGGCTTGCTTACTGTGGCTGAAGCTACGCCCAGGTCCCGTCCCCCCGGGCCGCGTCCACTTTCTGGGCTCTCGCATGCCGTCATCAAATATAGGAGCTGTCACCTTGACGAAAAAGCTTCAAGCAGCGATAAAAGGTCGTTCAATCTGCACCAGAACTACCAAACATGTTGGCGCCGTTAGCGCGTTTTCTCCCAAGATACCGCAGCGCCTTCATCCGCTCGGTATCCAGCTTATCTTCTAACCCTTCAATCGTGAGTAATCTCGCTGCAGGCACTTTCCAGCTATTAACTAGATGCAACAGAAAGTGTTTCCCGCTGATGCATCACGAGCTTCCTTCCTCTTATCCTACCTTGAAGATGAACCGCCAAATCAGAGGATAGCCATTGGCTTCACAACGCAGAATCCTCCGACGCCGCAAACCTTCATTGAGAACCAAACATTCACCAAAATCCTGTACGAAGTTCTCGCAGAGCACGCGCACAAGGACAAAGACCTTATTGCCCAAGCCGCAGCCTTCGCCGGTCCTGGCGGAGCTAATCTGGGTTCCGGGGGTGCTTTCTTCGCCCAAAGAAATAAGAGGAGCTCGTCGCGCAAGGTCGGCGGCGGTGGCGGTGCCGGAGGGAGCGGTGCCGGAGGTGCAAGCGGCCAGGGCGGCGCCGGAGGAGGCGGACACGGCGGCTATGTCCACCTGAGCGACTCGAGAAACCCTCCTGACTTTGGCCGTATCGCCTGGCCCGAAGACATCCTGGGCAGCGTGGAGGTTGACCAGGGCGGGAATATCGTTGGCAAACTTGAGCCCAGTGGGACGTATCGCATTATCACCAACGAAGGAATGTAAGTTGACATCCGCCCAGGGTACTTTTATGAACTACTCTTACAACCAGCACAGTCTTGGACTCAGCCCCTTCCTGACAGAGAAGCTGAAAGAAAGGCTTCGGTCAGAGGACCAGAAGGACAAGTCGTGATAAGATGATCTTGATTGATTTGACGCGCCAGACTGCCACTTGGCCGCTTTGGTTTTGTACAAAACTTTATCCGATGCCGAATCTGTAATCTTAGCTCTTTTACATCTGCATGACCGACCGCCCATCAAACCAGTATCGCTCATCATCGATCGAAACACGATAACTGTATCCTTTCCGGCGAGCTGTGCTATTTTCGGGAACTGATTGCAACCTTGGATGAAGGGGTTGGGCAAAGGCGCCGCGAGTTTGGAGAATCCACTTACCTCCACTTGGGCTGCTTTTGGTGCAAGAGACAAGCACTCGGAGGAGGATAGTGAGCTACCCTCACAACCTCGGAACTGGAGTCGCTGCAGATTCTTCTGTCCTGCAGACGCAGTTTCCACCCCATGACCCCGTATTCAACTCCCGCTGCATGTGGACGAAAGGAGCTCGAACAGAAGCGGGCGCGTGCGTCCTCTCCAGACCGTCGGGCGATTTTTCTGGATTCGGAAACTTCTGCAGCTTTAGCGAACTAATCCCAACAGACATGCATCCTCGCGAAGATTCTGAAGTGGCCTTTTTTTGATATCGATAGTTGGACGACTTGGACAGGAGGCGGCATCGGATACGAGTCGAATTGTTCAAGGTTAGTTTAGCCGGTGCAGAGATGCTGAAGCGACTTGACGAATGGCTTCTTCAAGTTGCAGGGCCTTCAAGGAAAGACATGTGGGCTTACGGCGATCATTGGACTCTTTTTCTTTGAGTTAAGAGAACTGGGGATATCGCCGGCTAAGGGCGCTGGTGTATCAAAGGGTCGCAACGGAAACTCTATGCCGGAGCCAAAACGAAACCACTATCGCTCGACTCATGGCTACGAAAGTCGATAGCGTGAAAATACCCCCCTCCAACCTGTTCACCCTGCGTGCGTGTATACTTCCATGGGACAGTTCGTCAGATAACTGTCAGCTCAACCGAGGGTACGAGAATAGCTGTTAGGAACGAAATGACAATGTCCCAGAAACGCCTAATATTTCCCGTCTGTCGGGTTGGACAAGAGTACCTAGGTCTTCTCACATGCAAGACAACCACTAAGCGATCATGAGACAGCCTGATGCCAGCACCAAACGCATTCAGGCGTGCTCACTCAGCGTAGATTGTGATCTGTCAGTTATCAGCCATTCAACACCGCAGCTTGGAGAAGATTGGGTTGCAATTATGATGACTTCTATTTCTCCTACCCCAACTAATTTTGTTTGGGTTGACAAACTTCAACGCTCCGTGCTGCGCCCAACATGAGAGGGTGTCGGGTCATGATTCGGATGAGGGATGCAGCTTTCAGGACAATAATTGAGGTGGTCCAATGGAAAGCCGGTCGATTCGGGCCTGCCCTGTCAAACCGCAACAAAGGTCCCACCAATTATAGCGCCCTCTGCCCGCTGTGGACGACAGACTTGTCCACTGAGAGCCGTGAAGTGCTCTGTGAACAGTGGGAGCCGCCCCTCCATCAGCCCCGAAAAGCAGCCCAAAACGGCAGCGCAAATGCACAGACCGGCTCACCTCCCCACCACAGCGGGCGAGCAACTGCTCAAGGTGCCTGCCAGCCAGGGAAAACAGGTCTGGCACGAACCAGGGAGCTTCTTGGCAGCCCTCCACCCTCCGATGTTCCCCTCCACAATCCAACTTCGTCATGCCCACTTGTGTGGTCCAAGTCAACGGCTTGCTCTGGCCACAGCCTATCTAACAAAACCGACCTGAGCCCCCCCCCTCCCCCCCGACCGACAAAATGGCTTCCGGCTTCGACGAGGAGGAACTCCATATCAGTCTCTCGCCCTCCCAGATCCGCCGACGCTCACAGCAGCAGGGTGCTGCCGCTGCCGATGCCGCCGCCGCTGCCGCCGGCCGTCACAACCTCCTTCAACCTCCCGGCGCCGTCAACATGGCTCCTCCTCCCGATACTACCGCCCCGCTGCGGGACAAGATCAAGACGGAGCAGCGTATCGGCGCATACAAGGTCATCAAGACCCTTGGAGAGGGCTCTTTCGGAAAGGTGAAGCTGGCTATACACAACGGCACCGGCCAGCAAGTCGCTCTCAAAATCATCGCAAGGAAAAAGCTCATCAGCCGGGATATGGCCGGTCGGGTCGAGCGCGAAATCGAGTATCTCCAGCTTTTACGACACCCTCACATCATTAAACTGTACGTCACATGTCAGAACTACTATGCTTGTTACCAAATTCCCTCGCTGACCCGGATGGCCTCAGGTACACCGTGATCAAGACACCCAATGAAATTATCATGGTTCTCGAATATGCTGGCGGCGAACTCTTCGACTACATTGTGCAGAACGGCCGTATGAAGGAACCCGTGGCGCGGAGATTTTTTCAACAGATGCTCTGCGCCGTGGAGTACTGTCACAGACATAAGATCGTGCATCGGGACTTGAAACCTGAGAACCTCTTGCTGGACGACAACCTCAACGTCAAGATTGCTGACTTCGGTTTGAGCAACATTATGACAGACGGGAACTTCCTGAAGACAAGTTGCGGAAGTCCAAACTACGCCGCCCCTGAAGTTATTGGCGGAAAGCTTTATGCTGGTCCCGAGGTAGACGTGTGGAGTTGCGGCGTGATTCTTTACGTTCTGCTGGTGGGCAGGTTGCCGTTCGACGACGAACACATCCCAAGCCTCTTCGCAAAGATTGCCCGCGGCACGTACAGTATTCCCCAGTGGATGAATACTGGGGCGGCGAATCTCATCAAGAAGATGCTAGTCGTAAACCCTGTGCAACGTGCCACAATCGAGGACATCAGGAAAGATCCTTGGTTCATGACTGACCTGCCGCCATACCTGGCACCGCCTGTTGAGGAGTTTTACAATACGGGCGTGGACCCCAACAAAGCCATTGAAAAGAGCGACATTGCCCCAAATGCCCCCCCAAGAGTCCAAGAGAAACTCCACAATGAGGTTACGGAGAAGATCAGCAAGACCATGGGCTATGGCAAGAAGGATGTTGAAGAGGCTCTGCAAGCAGCGGAACCTTCGGCAATCAAGGACGCTTACATGATTGTTCGTGAGAACAAGCTCATGCAAGTGAACGGTGAGTTGTCTCCAAAGTATTGTACGTATTCTAGTCTAAACCCATCCGCAGAGGCCATAGCTTCGCTCTCGGTCGATCAGGAGTCAAATAGTCCCCTTCCGAGCGCCTCATCAATCAGATCAGGCGCTTCTGCCGCCAGCAGCACACAGCGGCCTTATATCAGCAAGATCGGTATCCTACCCAGTAGTTTACCGGCCTATCACAAGGAATACGTGGAACGTAAAGTTGCAGGCATCGAAGATAACCCAACGCCTACGATCGTAGTCGATGAACCATCCTCGTCTCGTACAGACGCCGAAAGGGAAGAGACTGCGCGGCATCTCAAGCCACACTCCCGCAGTCAAGTTCGCCTCGACGATTCTAAGACGAGACCGCAGGGTATGACACCAGTAACAACAACTAAGAAGACAAAGCCAGTACGGTGGCAGTTCGGTATTCGGTCGCGCAATGCACCTTGGGAAGCCTTATTGTGCATCCACAAAGCGCTCAACAAGCTCGGAGCAACCTACGTACCTGACGAAGACTACGATAAAATCCATGGCTCGGAGACGGATCAACCCAGCAATGACGGCAGCTTCGTCGAAGACTACACATCTCAAGGCGGCAATGACTCCACGACCTGCATCGATCCCCTGAAGAGGTACAAGCTTCCGGCTGACCCATGGCACATACAGGTGCGTTGGGAAACACAGAGTAAGTCGCGAAGTGCCCGTGGCCTAGAAACGTGTTACTAAATGAATTGTAGCACTGCACAAAAGCTCTTCAACTCCTACAGTGGGCACCAGGACTCCAGACAGCTATCACGTCGTCGGGGAGGACAGCGTCAAGCGAGATTTTGTGGCGTTGCATATGGACATCCAGATCTACGAAATGGAGCACGGCGTCTATCTCGTGGACTTCAAGTGCTCTGGATACGAGACTGCTGACAGGAGGCTTCTGGAGGAGAAGGATGTCACAAGTCCCTTCCCGTTCCTGGACATGGCGGCAAGGTTGATCATGCAACTAGCCGAGGCGGACTGATGAAGCATCTTGCGTTGTTCCACATTTCTTCTAGGAGGTCTCCTTCATCCCCGTTCTATCGGAAACGGAGAGCTTTGCAAGTATTTCGAAAACGGTTGGCTCTGCCATAGACATTGGAGAGTAGGCTGGATTGATCGAGCCACGGCACAGCGTCAGGTTATGCGGGCATGGGAGTGGAGGGAGGGGAGCGAATGGAGTGGCGATTTTCTTTTTGGTAGACCCGGTGGATATGGGCGTGGCCTCTTGGCGATGCCGACTGTGCTGAGGCTACGGGTTGCATTATAGTGTTTCCCGACCACTGGGTCGAGATCTACATGAGAGCGGATTGGACTCGAAACAAGGGAAATGGGTACATTAGGCATGTTTTCGTCAGCGACTATAGGGTGGTAGGCTCAAAACAAGCAAGCATTATTACCCTAGATCACGGCCTCACTCCGATGATATCTGCGACGGTCCATGCATGCTTCTTCGGAGTACAACAGGCTCCCGATTGCAACAACCTTCGGGCAAACCATAAAATCTGGATCCCTGGCTACGTAAAGGCGGCGAGATTTTTGACCCGAACTGGAAGCCATCTCCGTGGTGTGTGTTTGTTCAAGGGCAGAAAATTGGCATTGCTGTGGGCCTATCATCGCGCACACCTCAAAGTAAACCCCCCTCGGGGCGTGTTGTTGTAGAGCCTCAATGGAACCGATTTTTTTTGTGCCCCCTCCTGGACGCTCGAGACGATGATGATTGAGGGACGAGAGAGGTCGAGACCTCAATCCACAGCTCGAAGCAGAAATCCAGCTCCGTCGGTGCGGTGATGCCACAAGGTCAATAAAGCGTCGTGACTGGGAGACAGGCAGCGGGCATTGGACCCTGAACGGGAGTAGTGTCAGTTGGATGGCACACACAAAGGTCATCGTCAGCCCCCCGCCCCCGCCCCACACCTCACGAGTGGTTCGAAATTCGCCCTGGCAAAAACCAGCCGCGGGGGCTTGGATCTTGTGACGTCTCGAACCTCATCAGACGATACATTTCCCAAGGTTCGGGACGTACGACTCCAGACGAATGTCCGCACTTACACCTCCTCCAGCATCTCAAAGGTTAGCGCGGCAGGGGTCCCACTGTTACTACCCCGTTGCTTCTTCACAACCACGGTAACAGTGGGACCCTTGCCGCACTAACCTTTGAGTTGCTGGCGGAGGTGTACCACAAAACCCTTGATTACGTACGTCCTTCCCCCCTTCCACCCCCATCCCTCCAGTGCCGAAGTCAAATCAGCACTTGTAAATCATCCCCCGGACCTTCGGCACCACGGCCAAAAGTCTCCGGGAAACCCGGCCTCCTGTCCCCGCCGGCCGTGCTGGATCCCGTCCGTCCCCTCATTCCATCTGCCGAAAAAGATTGAAAATACTCGGCGCGGGATGTGGGCGGTTGGCACCAAAACACAAAGTATGGGGAAAACTTTATGAACCATTCCTCAGTAATATGGTCCGATATCTCCCAATTCCGAACTGGTCAGAGCGGCATTGTTTTCCCTTTTGTCTTAGGTGATGCTGACCATAGAGAAAACCATCAGACTCACGATACGCGTAATCTCGGCCTGCGACCGCGCGTGTTGCGATCGCCCCGCTCCTTTCCGTCCGAGCCCTGGGACGGGGCCAAGCAGAGGAGAAAATAATAATATTAGGTAAATAGTAGATGTAAATCACCGAAGATCAGAACAAGGCACAGGCGACCGCCACTGAACGTAGTCAGTAACTACTGCTAAGTTTTTATTACTCATTCGGCGTGGCAACGACCACTTTTTTCGGACATAAAGGTTACCAAGACCGCGACGAAACGCGCTCTGTACGTGTCTCGTGTTCTTTCTTGGCCCGTCATAACCTACCTGCCTCTTGCTCTGGGACGTCGCGTAACTGTGTTGGCATACTCGCTTTGCTCTTTGTGGGTTTCTTTACTTTTTCAAATTTTCTTCTTTTTTCCCCATGGAGACTTTTGCCTATCGAGGATACTGCAGGTTTGAGGCTTGGGGAACCGTGCCTTTTTTTTTTGTGGTGACTTGGCTCTGCAGCTGGGAGGAAAGGATTTAGAGTTCGGGTTCATCCCACACCGTCCACGCCTCGAAACGCAGGAATACTGTTAGACCCAAGATTGAAAATTAAAAGATCCAAAAATTTGGCGGGTTGAGGAAGCAAATTGGTGGCTTGTGGCAGTGGCGACAAAGAGAGTTGACACTTGCGATATCCGTCGCCGCAGGAATTTGAATTTGCACAATCTGACTGTGCGTCGTCAGTCATTGATCACTAATTACAAGTAAAATTATAGTTCAGTTCACACTCTCAGCGCTGGAATCCGAGAAGGATTGTCCACGCCCCCCTCCTCCCTACCTAGCCTTACCTTACCCTTTTACCTACCTACTATAGTACAATGTTATATTTATCAAAGCTCCTTGCTTGATAATCGGAATAAACTCCGACAAACTCCTCACCAGCCTGCTCTTCTAATGAACGACAAAAGCTAGCAATGATCTAAGGACTACCACATTTCCCACGCCCCCTTTCGAAGACACTTTGGTCCGCATGCCCGAGTACTTCTCTTGCATGTACTATGTACTATGGACGGAAACTACGACGCAGACTCTCATGGTGCAGCAGCACCTACTGTACCGCAGTACGGGACGACGCGTCCTCCTCACGGCGGATGACCACCCCCCTCCCCCCCTCCTTCCACCATTCACTTCCTTCACTCCCTTCTCCAAATACTTTCTCCAAAATCTCTCCAAATTTCAAAGCACCCTCCTCACAGCGAGGTCAGTCGAAATGCTGGGCACGGCCGGGGAGGAGGGGGGTTTGGAAAAAGTGTAAGGTGTGGTGCAAAAGCAAGGCAGGACAGACAGACACGGACGAGAAGACCGCGAAGCATAGACAAAGTCCAAACTCGTCGTCACAAAGTTCTGCCCATTGCAACAGATTATGCAGAAAACTCGAGACCTGATATCGTCCGTTCTCTTTCTCCTCATCAGCAGTAAGAGTAGTAGCATCACCATCATACCTGGCTACTACAACGTCTCAGCTTTCTATTGCGCAAAACCCGCTGCACGGCTCCCTTTCCGCCATCACGAAAGTTTGTCTATCTAAGTACTTATCTCCTCAGTCTCCTGATACAGGAGGGGGGGAAAACTAACTGTGCCACAGGCAAAACTTATTCCTGCATTAACTGTCATCCATAATATGTCGGGATCATGAGAGACCAACACCAGACCGAGGCAAAAGAGCACGGAAGATGATAGCCCTGACTCTTCTTGTCTTTCTTTACAAATCAACTCAAAGTTAAACCGAGAAAAAGTTATTGCCGACGTGAGAAAGTAGAGAGAAAAGGGCTGAAGAAAGCTCTGACGGTTTGCTGCTGCTGCTGCCCGCCCCCCTCCGGACGAACATGTCATCGGGATATGTCATGCATCACGACGCACGCTCTGCCTTTGCCAGAAATCTCCCGCCCTCCTTACTCCTTGCACACCCCAACGGGGAAAGGAAAAAAAGAATACCAAGTCCCTTCGAACCGGTAGTTACATTTCGCCACACTTACAAACCTGCACACACGTTTGAGCGTCGATGTTGCAGCGGGCAGGATGCAGCATCCGGGGAACCGCCCCTAAATAGCAATAAAATTTTGAAAAGGGGGGGCGTTAGCTTGCCGTTGTCTTCCTCCTTTCTTATCCTTCGCCTCACGATCACCACGCCAGCAGAAGCAACATAAACTTTAAATCCACGCTACGTGGTTTGGAGTTTGCGGGAAAGATGGACGAAAAGCCACTAATTACCACGTCTTCTTGTTTTTCTTGTGAGGCCAACGCTTATGGGATGTTAGTATAGCCTCCACCCTTTTTTTTTTCTCCCTTTTTTTCTTCCTTCTTCCTTTCGCCAGCAACAGCAAGTAAGGTTTCGGCCAATTCCTTTCCAATCCCCAAAAGGATTATACCAATATTATCAAGAAACGTAGAACAAAGCCACTCGAGCCAGCCTCAGACCATTGAACGAAAGGGCCCCCGTCGTCCCTGGGTCTTGGGTCCCCTTCGTTCCAATGCGAGGTTTTGGCCGGTTACGACGTCGTTTTGCCGTTCTCGGTCCCGGGAAGGTTTCTCGTACTGTACTACCTACCTTACTATTGTGGCAGGGGGAAAAAAAGAAAAGGGACCTACCTGTCCCATTCCCATTTGGATCTCCCTTTAAACGCCCACCCCCTCCTCTACCAGAACGGCTGAATGACAGTGCATCCGCGTCGCATATCCAATTCCTTTTTCCGGACTACACTGCAGGAGCCTTGCTGCAAGGTTGACACCTAGATATACCCACGCCTCTGCTGCTGTTCCTTGAGAAGAGAACAACGGAGGACGATGGATGAGCTGCGGCTGGACGTCCGCGCCACTACTATGCCGTTCCTTCACAAAGATAGAGGCTCGAGCATAGCTACATACCAGCTGCTGTCAGACCTTCCAGCTTGAACGGCCGTGTTGCTGTTCGCGGACTTCTCGTCGCCGCGCGGCGGGCGATTACTGCCTGTGGCATACCGTTGTCAAAAGGGGGTGCAGGGGGTGGAGATGAGCCAGTGACGTACGATAGCGAACAATCTAGAGTACGGAAACGGAGAAGGGCACATGACCAACTTGGCTTGACCCGAACTCTCGAAACCCGCCCCAAATCGCTCCAAAACCGGTCCTGGGGAAACCTTCTAGAAACCATGAAAACGTGTAAGTTGCCCCCGAGTCGAGGATGGAGCAGGGAAAAACAAACGACAGGTTTGGTTGGGTGTAGAGCTGCCAGACCAGACCAGCATTAATCCACCCCTATCATGTCGTGTCTCCCTCCGTCAGTCGCTTATTACCTTTGGCCTTGCCTCACCCAGGCTCTCTCTCTCTCTCTTGGCGGCTTCACCTCACCAGTTCATCGCTGACTTCTTTTCCTCTTCTGTGCTGCTTGATGCTGGTGCAGAATTCTAATCAGCCCTTGGAGCTTGTTTGTCCGGTCTTGTATGCCCATGACATTGTATCGATAGGGGGAAATGTGATGGTTCGCGTAACCATCCCCCCTCCACATATCATCATATCACACAAATATCGATTTCTCCGAGCCCCGGCCTCTCGCTTCTGCCCCCTCATCCAAATACGCCCCCCCTTCTCCGCCCCCAGCCTAACTCCGCTAGTCTCTCCGCGCGGTCGCCTTCGCCCGGCGTTGCGTGCCGTGCGGTCTGTCCTCTCCTCTCCTCCCCCAGGCCCGCATCTCCAATCACGGTGGCTCTGAACCTTCTTTGCACGGCCCATGGGGGAGGGGCTGGGCGGCTTTATGTTTGCCTGTCACCCGGGTATCAAAAAAAGGCACTCTTCCTCAGATAACTTCAAAGGTAACTCTCTATGAACTAAGTCATGGTGGAAATAATACAAATACTTAAGATTCAAATCCAGTTTTAAACAAGTATTTAGTACGTATTGTATAAGTTAGCTCTCTTAGAATTCTCCAGTATCTAGTTCCTAGGAGCGGCTATTTATTTTAGTACCTGAGTGCCTGCCTACTGCCCTTGCCAGAAGACACGGGCGAGAGTCGCGCGGCAGCAAGGCGAGAGGGAATGAGGGGTGGCCAGCAGCACCATGCACCAAGCACAAGGCAGGCGGCAGGCTCCAGGCACGCAAGAGAAAGGAGAAACATGTTCAGCTGGAACCACCCACTCCTCCAATCACTGGCTCCGGTTCACCTCATCATCTGCCCGATTCGGTAGACGCTCGTTAGGGGGGGAGGACTCTTCATCCCTTCCCTTTTCCGTGAGATTTTCCGTAAGAAACGATACGCGTTACTTGCAGAAATGCAAGTGAACTTCGGCTGCGATCTTTTATGGAAGGATATGCCCTCCCGCCAGAAAAGCTTGGCTCTTTTGGTATCTCTGTATGGTCGAGCTACTTCAGTACTTGACAAAGAGAGGGACCAATGCCAAGAGTTCGCACCACGAACCGGTCGCGCACTTCTTCGAACAACAAGGACGACCCCGTCGAAACATGGAACATACGGTAGCACGGCGCGTAAGTAGGCGGGCAACAACGTGTAGTCTCTTGCCCCCGCCCCCCCCTTGGCTATGACGTTGACCGTTCCAGGCTAAGGGGCGGCCGCTCCGTACTATGGCAGCGCGTAGTATTGGCTGGGATGTTGGGTGTTGGATGTTTGGATGAGGAGTGAGTTGGTTTGGTGATTGATCGTCGTCGGTGGGGGGGACTGAAGGAGGAGGGATGCTATGCTCGATGATGATCACATAAAGTGAAGATGTGTGTAGAAAAACCATTTCCAAAGCTTATCTGCGACGGGTTGGACATCTATTCTGACGGCGCATAGAGTTTGTGTGAGAAGGAGGGCCACAAGGGGGAGGAAAATTAAAGTTTTCCTCGTTCGGAGTGCTTCTTCAGGTGGTATCGCAGTACACATACCCCCTCGTGCATGTTGTACTATGTAGATGGGTGAGAGACATATACACACGATGCTGCATCGCTCTCTTGTCACTTCAACTCCCCGTCCGGATCAGTCACCCCCAAGCCCTCCTCGCCATTCGTTGAGAGGAGAGCTACGAGTTCATTAGCCCCGGCCCAGACTGCCGGGCTTCATGTGATGTATACTATAAGCTTCGCCCTAAAGCATTAATGAAAAGGGTGGGTCCCCGAGGAGGGGGGAGAAAGTTGAGAAAGCCGCGTATTGCCAGCTCGGAAGGTGTCCGTCAGCCAGTTACCCGGTACGTACAGAGTACAGGGACATGATCTGTGCAGTATTATTAATCTATCGTAGTACGTAGTGCGTAAGGTAGGAACGGGACGAGGGGGGTGGGGCCATGCCGTCCGGGAAGGGCGGCTCTGCATTTCTGCTTCCTGCTCCGTCCAAGGATGGGATTTGTGATTTGCCGATGGTGAAATTAGAGTTTGACAGTGCGTCCGACCCTCGAGCATGTGCGGCGCCATGCTCACGCCACGCCACGCCACGAGAAAGGGGAAGCTGTCGGTATTTTTGCAGCACAGCCGTGGGGTCGTAGGCTCAAACAGAAAACATGACAACCAAACATGATGACCAAACCAAACCAACACAAAGAGAGAGAGAGAGAGAGAGAGACAGATAAAAAAAAAACAGTAAAAAGAGACGTCAGCAGTCTTCAGGACTGATCTGAAGTCTGCTATCTGCTCGTTCCTTGCGCAACTTCTCCATCAGGTCAAGTCCCAAACCACCAAGAAATGGTGTACTACAGTAATTTGCTGTCGATCGCTGCCGGGGATGAGAGGGCAGCCACCTTTGGCAGCCGCGCCGCAAAAGCTTAGAATCTAAGAACATGTGTTTTTGGTTTTTATTTTTGTAGGTTGTGCTAACCTGATTGTTCATTCCCCTTGTCTTTCTCTCGATAGCCCTGGCTCCTGTGGCTCCTTCGATCCCTGCGCCGAAGCTAGCTAGGTAGATCGGTCCGCACAAAGCAACTGGGTTGACAGAGGCGTGTGACGGGGTATTTCGCGGTTT
The DNA here is from genome assembly GCA_036785465.1 of Colletotrichum agaves. Lineage (NCBI taxonomy): Eukaryota > Fungi > Ascomycota > Sordariomycetes > Glomerellales > Glomerellaceae > Colletotrichum > Colletotrichum agaves. Next base: position 39,374 of record JAXISO010000231.1, read on the forward strand.
GCTAACACCGAAAATTTTATAAAGTTTTATAAAAGGTAGATCTCGATTCTCTCACCTTCGCCCCTGGTATTCGTAGGCTAGAGTACATATTCGTAGAGGCCCTGACGCACTTGGACCATTGGATGGCTCATGCGAATTCGCTAGTCGGTTCGACTTGCCTTAATTGTCCATGGAGCGAGTTGGGCCTTGTCAACTGCACCTCTACCGCGAGCCAGTCGCCGATCCTAATTGGGTTCCGTAGACGGTTTTCTTGGTGTTCCGTCGGCCGACTTTTCCTTGTCAGATAAGACCGTGTTGTTGGAAGCTCTCACCCTTCGGGAGTATAGCTCGACGTCACGCGCGCCCTCTCGACCACCACTGAACTGGAATAACTGACGGATTGTGCCAAAAGCTGAACCATTCTTCATGTCAGCTGATTGACTGAACGAAGCGGTGCCGTTGCGGAACGTTGAAAGCTTCGCTATCTTGTATGGGCCCGCCTGTCCCTGTCTGGTGCGATTTGCGTTGTAGACTTCAAGCCCTGTTGGGTAGACTCCGGCGCCTTCGACCTCCAACTTCAGCTCCTGGAATAGCGTGGCGGATAGGCTTAGGTCGCCAGCTGCTGTCATGTTTGAAACTTGGTCGACAATCAGCGGGAATGAGTACGTGGATCGATATGATGACCCCTGCCCACTGAGTTCGTCTGTTCCGGTGACTATGAAATTATTGAAGCCGTTTCGGCCAAAGTCGGTGATGCTCGCATTGTTGCTGTACTGCAGCTTCTGGCTCCAAACGGGGTTCTGCGTGCCTTTCTTGGTGACGACCTCGCCCTTGATTGAGATTGAACGCGTCACCTCTAGGTTAAATGCAATCGACTCATTTGCCCCGGTTGAGTTTTGTTTCATCATACGACCCGTCAGCTTAATGTCCGGGTCGGACATATCGACGGTCGGCGGCAGTCCGGTCGTGACGGATCCTTCCTCATCAAGCCACAAAAAAACCTTGCCAGAGACTACCCAGAAATTGCCAACGGTAGTGTTGACAGAAGTACGGTCGCCTTGATCTGCGAGACCGACAATCCTGATCTTGAACGTGTGCTCGTTGCCGTCGCTGAGAACAGGGAGCCAGGGAGAAATGTCAATCTCGTGCTCCCGTAGGTCAAAGGCATCAAGCCCGACGACGGGCCGGTGGAAGCTGGGTACGACTCCTCCGGTGAAGATGACAGGGAACGGCCACTGAACGCCGGCCAGCTTGTCATCGATGAGGACCTGGACCTCGCGCCAAGGGCTTCCGGCTGGGGCCATGCCGACAGTGGCATTGAAAGCCGCGGCATCGCTCTGGAGCACATTGCTCCACCAGAATTCCTCGCTTCCTTGGCCGTTGGCCGATACGGAGAAGACTGCTCGATTGGCATTGCGCGGAAATTTGACTGTGCTCACGGCTTCGCGCTCCGGCACTTGCCAGGCACTGCCAGTATTGGACGAGGCATTCCTCGACGAGATGGGAACGATCAGGTCAGCAGGCGGCGCGTTGTCGGTGACTACGTCGCTCTTGAAGAAGGTTGCCGTCAGGGTGCAGTTGAAAGGCCCCGTATATCTGTCGTCTTGGCGGCGTTAGCTGTTTTGGCCCCCACCCCGACATCTCCGAAACCGACAAGGGCGGAAAGGAAACTAATAATACGATCCGTACACTACCTACCACCACCCAACTGCCTCCTGCCGAGGAAGGGGGAATGTACTCGACACTTACTGATCAGGTTCGGGAGGTCGAAAATGACCTTCTGCCGAGACTTCCACATACTAAGATATGGGGTCATATCTTTCCAATAGGTCCAGATGATTCCCGGTGCCAGTCTGGGCTCCGCAGTGGAGGTTCTCCATACCTCCGTGTCCCCGAGATACATCAAGGCCAGCCGATCTAACTGGCGGCCTGCAGAAGTGGCAGTAAAGTTCAGAATGACGCGGTTGAAGTCACAGCCAGGAGGCGTGTAGTCGCCTGCCGGACCCAAGTTAGGATATCTATTTCCGGCTTATCCACAACGCTCAACATCGGCACCGGTGCGGCAGAGCCCCGTCGTACGACTTGGACACAGGCTCGTACTTGGGGGATGTAGGCATGAGGTTTGACTCACCAACGAAAGGCTTGTTGAAGCTGTTGCCAAATGAGCGATCCATCAACTGCACCGTACAGGATCCAGAGTCGGCGTCGTTGCGGCGCACTTCCTGGTAAACGGGGCCCTTAGGACCCAGCACTGGCTGGGCGGCTTGGAAGCATTCGAGAGGCCGCTGGCTTCGAGCAGCCTCATCCGCCTGTGATAGAGTGCCCGCTGGCGCCGGATTATCGGCAAGAACTCCCTGGCGACGAAAGGCATAGTCCGTCAAGATGGTCTCCAATGTAAGATCGCGCGAAGCCACGTAGTTCATGTTCAGAACAAGAGCAAAGAAGGGCAAGGCAAGCGCCCGCCAGAGCGGCCAAGAGGCCATCGTGGTGCCTTGGGGCTTTGGGCTTTGGGCGTAGCGCCTCAGACTGCAGCCTCAGGACCTGTCTACCCTCCGTCTTGGTCGAGTGTCTGGTGGTTAGTGTCAGAAACCGCGTGACAAAAGCGACAGGACCACCCCCTAAGCCGGTGTGGGCAGAAGGGCGGCGTATGAAGAAGAGCCACGGGATCGTGGTTTGCGCCAGCAAAGCAAATATCAAAACCAGGCGCCAGTGCAAGCAACTGAATGGGGACGATGATACGTATGACAGGTTGAGTGAGGCGGCACCATGCGCCAAAGGAAGGGAGGTGAGGGGGCGCGCAGGCGAGGAAACTGGTCACACAGAAAGCACGGGGTAGAGAAGAGGTGCATTTGCATCTATTGGAAGTATAACGGTCTGGTACGGTGGTGGGCAAGAGAGCGGGGAGGCGAAAGCCGAACCACAATAGGTCTGGCCTTGGTCTACACACACATACCTGATTATTGGGAAAATGATACAGCTCCGGACCAAGGTAACGAGCGTTCGTTCGATTATGATTCCTTACCGTAGGGGACGTTAGGTCCTTCGCGCCTGCGCGCGGTCGAGTTAGATACCGAAAACAAATATGCAACAACTTGGTCCACGATGGGGAGGGAAGGAGGGGGCCGAACAGCGCCGTCCAAAGGCAAAGGAGGATCGACGGAATGCCAGCCGCCTTGGAATGAATCCAACTTGATCTCTGCTATGTTCAGAACAAGAACGCTAAAGAAGGCGGACTGAGAGAAAAAGCAGAATTGCGTATTGAGTTTTCGTTCGGTCGAAGACTCCGTGTTTCACGGGGTCGACAGGCCGGTCAAGGTTGAGGAAGAGGACAGGAGACACTGCATGGAGCAATGAGAAGCAAGACGAGAGTGCTTTGAGACGCAAGGAAGGAACACAGAGCCGAACACGCCAGGACAATGCCCGTCTAGCCTTGCCTCTGCCTCATTTTTGCTCGGGTGTGAGATGATGCCCGCCTCCTCCTTCCCCCGGAAGCAGTCCTTCTAAAACAAAGCGGTGTCTGCTCTGCGGCAGGACGCAGGACGGCACGTCTTACAAGAGTTTCCCCTGCTTGTCTCCGAATTCTGCTACCAGCTGTGGTCGCGCACTTACCGTGCCATGCAGGCAAACAAAACACCGAATAACCTTAAACATTGCACACATACACACACAACACACACACGCCGGGGGGGGGGGGGGGGGGGGGGGACGCGTGGGAGCCAGCTTCAGATCCAAGCTGGGGCCTCTCGCGCTGTCGTCTTCGTCTAGGGACTCCCAAGAAGCAAGGAGTTGAGGAAGGTACCGTTGAGCTCCGATTCAGAATTATCAATCCTGTACATCGACGATTACAAAGTCGTTTAGAAAGAGAGTCATGATTCAAACAAGCCAATGTTTCTCCAATGCTTTCGCCATCTTCCAGGATGCAACATGGAGAGGGTGTCTAATGTGTCCAACGCCATAATCCGCCAAGCCAACCAGTTGCCACGCCAAGGTATATACAGCGATAACATATATAGGAACAAGAAATTGTACTTTGCCAAAGTATACCAAACCCAAAGAGCATCTCACATTTGTGCGATGAGATCATAGTATTCTGCCTCCCTTTCGACGATCGCGCCCATTTTTTCCGGCCGACATTAAATCCGTAAACGGCCTTTTCTGAACGATATTCCCAAGTTTAAACTGACGCGAATCGATCAATCCATTCGACTCGGCCGCGAGTCCCACAATCCAAGACATCAGCTGCGATGAGTCTCGTCCACGATCCGTCACTAGCACCATTGCACAGGAGACGTAGCGATGCCGTCCAGTCTAAGGTACTGTGTCGTGGCAGCGTCTTAGCGGGCTCGGCGCGGGAGCCTCGAGCGCTTGCCAAGCCACAGTCGGGAAAGGGTGTGTGGGCGATGGAGACGTGCTCCATGCCAATGGTGGCTTGCCCTTCCTATCGGCACAGCAGTGATCCGGAACTAAGAGGCGTCCAGAAGGACAAGACAACCGCCTGGTCGTCGTCGTCGTCGTCCAAACATCCAGCCGATGCAGTGCCGAGCGTAACGTGCGGAGAAAAGTGATATAGGACGGTGAGGAGCGGCGTTGTGGTGCGAGGAAGCAGTCAATCTTGACGATCCACCATCGGTCTAGATAGTCCGCATCCTCATCATTACACGGCACAGCGTGCTAGCCGACAACCATAAATGCTGAGTTGCAGGCTGCAGACGTATCATCTGCATATGCGCATCAGCCTGAGCGAGTCGGCATCGTCCGGTGACCTTCCGGGTAGACAGGCGGTGTCCATTCATTCACATCGTCGTAGTTGCCTGCCGGAAGCTTTATTGGGTCCCCCTCCCCTGCCCCCTGCGCATGCGGGCTGCGCTGTGACATCCGCCGCGGTGCTTTTGGGGAGGATGGCCCAGCGACCGGTGGCCAGGTGCAGACCGACTGTAATGACAAAATGAACGCTCGGACCCATCGGTAAACCGTCGACGCCCCATAACAGGGGTTTTAGGCTGATAAGTAGATTGGTACCGGGAATTAGCACGGATATATGCGTATGATGGGTACGCAGGTGGGCCGATGAGATGATGGGGCGGGTAAGGGGACCGAGGCCGCCAAGAGTCAGGTACAGTACAGGAGCAATCGGGAAATGCTGACAGGTGGGCGCGGATGGCATATGCAGAGCGCTGGCCAAAGATAGCAGGGGGCGAGCTTCCTGTGCTTGTTCAATGGCGAACAACGTGCCGTAGCTGCAGCAGCTTCGCATTGCGCGGGCGCGGGTGCAGTTGTTCTCCCATGGCCACAATTGATTGGTGTGGCTTGGCCCGGCATAATGGAATGCTTTGCTCTTCGGGTTGTTGATTTCGAAAGATAATCTTCTCAGCCGTGCCCGGCCTGCAGGGCCCGAACCCGCTAGTCCGATTCTTCCTCGGGGGTATATCGTTGCTTGTAAATGCGGAGCGTTCCGAGAGAAAAGTACGAAAAAGATGCCCTTTTGGGAAATCCTGAGGCGTTTATGCTCTTGACGTGACAGCCTTGCCACCCGTCCATATCCCTAACGCCTCGAAATAAATCCCATAGCACCGTAGTCGTAAAGCTGCGTTGGAAATCCGCAAGATGAGACTTTGCAAAGAGAATGTTGTTGAGCGAGCTCCTAAGCGTGGTCAGGAACTCACGCTTCACGCGCGGGTATTGTCCCAATAACGCTTGCGAGCAGCCATGGCGACCTTGTTGCCTGTAAATCGGTGCTGGAAGTAGTTGAAGACGGCGAACTCGTCCCGGCTCAGAACGTACGAGTCGGGCTGAGCGGCCACCTTGGTCCAGATCTGGCTGATGGCGCTCTCCAGGATGCTGCTGACAGTCGGGTCAGAGGCGCCATCGGGGCTCTCGCGGGCGATCTCGAGGGCCTGAGCAACGCTTGCCGAGTCCTTGAGGCTTGCTGTCGTCGAGGCCGTGGAGTTTCCGGCGTGGTGGAGGCTGTGACCCATGCTGTTGGCGAGAGATGTGAGGAAGGGCAAGTCGGTGGCAGAGCGACTCGAGGACAACAGTCTGAAGGGAAGGCAGAGGGACTGGCTGTGGTGGTCTCCCTGAGGTGTGATGGACAGCATTGTAGACTGGGAGTAAGACGACGGGACGAGCGTGGATATATAGATGGCGAAAGTGTGTGTTGTTGATCTTCCGAGAAAGAGGCGAGTGTGACCAAGACTTGAAGGATGAGAAGGCTGGGAGACGAGAGATGATATATAATATAATGGTCTGATCGGATCTGGGCTAGATGATCGGTGGAGGGGGGCAAAGACGTTTAATAAGTAGTGACCGGGGCAAGCAACGGCAGAGATACAGGAGACAGAGCGGTGGATACCAGCAGTCTCCAGTCAAAAGCGCACAGTTGTTTGAAGTCGTGCCTTGGCTTGCGTTGGCTATTGCAGGGTATAGCTTGAGCTGACTTTTGCTTGTCGGAATTGGTTGTGGTACAAATGTATCGATCTGGAAACAGTCCGTCGTCAACCCCGGATTAGACCCTTCTCTTATAGGAACTGGCCTTGTCGCGGCCGATGAGGGAGCGGATGCGCAGGACAGGTCGGATCAGGTACGGGTACGGCAGGCATGGGTTGTAAAGTATAATCGTCCAAGGTACGTAGTGGGCAGGGAGTATGGGATTTTAGGACGTAGGTACCGGTAATGATAGTTCAGGGGGGAGGGGGGATGAGAGAGGAAAGAGAATGGGAGTGAGACCAGGAAGTGACAAGTGTAGGAGTGTGCGTGAAGGCGTGCGTGGTACTAAAGTAAAGACCAGGTAGGCGTGCGGCAGCCGGGAAGGTGTGATGAGATGAAAGCCGAGCAAAAGATAGTCTGAGTAATAATAGGACTTACTTCAGTAGGAGCTGGAGCTGTGGCTCCTGGGGAGTGTGAGTCGGAATTGGGGTTGAGAGTGTGTGGCCGTGTGGTGCGGCGTGGGAGGTGTGGGCATACTATGTACGTGTAAATAGTAAGTCATCAGTCAAGTTGAGAGTTTCTTAGGAAAAGGAAAGGAAAGGCAAGGTTGTCAGTTCCAGTCTAGCCCAGTCCAATCCGTGGGCCGTGGCATCAGCAAAACGAGACGAGGAAACAGATGGGCGGGTCCTCCATTGACGGTCGACAGTCGACATTCGACCGTCGACTGGGCTCACAACAGTAACACAACCTACATCCCATCACCGTCTAGGACCTGGTAAGATGGAAGGGAAGGTAAGGGGGTTACTTCTCCATTTTCCCTGTTAGCAGACATCCAGCCGCCATGCGAATTTACGTAGCGTGGCGGCAGTCATTAGTCTCGTACTGGTCTTGGCAACAACAGGACAGGCTGGGTAGGCGGGCCGGAAGAAGGCCTGGGCGAAGAGTTGCCTGCTGCGTTGGAAGGAGAAGGACAGATTGCATGGGTCAGATGGAGACCGCGAGTACATCGTGGGGAGGTAGCGTCGACGGACGAGAGATCCAACCCACAAGGGGTGGATAAGGGGATGTGATGAGGTGGATGGATCATGAACATGGAGAAGGGAGGGCGTGCAACAGTGGTGGGGTTCTACACTACGTCGATACGCGGGTAGGTGGATGTCGATGGGGGTAAGGCACAGGATGAGGGGAGGGGGGTGTGTATGAGATGGCCAAGTGAGTGCAGACTTAATGTGAGAGAAAGTGTAAAGAACCTAGTTAAGCGACGACAAGGACGACGACGACGACGACGACAAGGCGAGCGACATGGACCAACGAGATTGGCCGACTGGAGGACGGGATGAAGACGACGAGGGAACTGAACTTTACTGCGTCAGCTTGACGAGAGACGGGAGAGAGACAGAACAGAGCTTCGCTTCTACTGGAGGGGTTCGGTGTCTCCAGGCAAGTCATGAATTGGATCACCTCGCACCAGAGTTCCATAGACTCGCATCCATCCGTCAGCCGTCCAAACCGTAAACAGCCCACCTGTGCTCGCTACTCGCTCACTGGTTGATATACGGTTAGGTTGTCACCAAGATACCGTGTCTTGCTTTTTCGTAGGCCTGTTCTATTACATAGGACTGGTCTGCGCTGGCCTAGCCTTTGCTAGGGCACAAGACCAATGAAGTCTGTTTTACGCATTGCTGCCCATGTCTTGTTCCGCCTGTTGCTGCCTGGAGCCTGAATCTTGAAGCGAGGTGCGAAGTACAGAGAAGTGAAGTGAAATGACAACAACAATAGATGCGACGGACCCGAATGCTAATCACCCATCATGACCTAGATCGGGATGGAACAGAAGCAGTGGTAGGGAAGCGCTGTGTGTGACTCCACATGGCCGAAAGTCTGTTTGACAAACAGCCAGAACAGCCAGAACGGAGGTTTTGCCGTTTTGGTCCAAGCTGTTTGGGAGGGATAGTTGTGTCTGCGATGCCGATGGATGAGACGAGAGAACCAGCACAGACTTGAGCGCATACGTAGAATGTACGCCGTATGTCTGATGCAAGTGAGTGTAGCAGAAAAGCGTGAGCTCGGCTGCGCCGTGGACATACAGACACCACGGCACAGAGTCAAGTCAGGCGTGGAGATGGACGGCAACTGGAAATCATGATGAAAAAAAGAAAGAAATGCTAAGGTTCACGGTGACGGCGCAAGGCGTAAGGCCAGCAACCAACAGGCCGCGCTGAATCTTGCGGTTCGGATATTCCGAGGACATAGTTCTGCCCTCCTGCTGTAAGTGGCGAGACACGGCGTCCCAGCATACCGGTGAGAAAAATACCACTAACAAACAAGTCCAGACAAGCCAGAGCACAAGAAAGGCAAGCGGGCAAACGGCTCCGGGTGTCATCCCTTGCCGACTTCGCAGCCCTGAAGAAGAAAAAGGTCTAGAAGCATGCTCCTGGGCTTACAGCACCTGTCCCGGCAAGCAGGTACGTACTGAAGTAAGTTGATGAGCAGAAAAAGCGGCATGGCAGGCGAGCTACGGCATCCGCCATCGTCTCAGTGAGCCAAGAGCAGGATAACTGCTTAGTAGCTTTGATAAGAAGAATATTAAATTTGTTATAGAGTAGTAATTAAGTACTTTGCCTCTTTCTTCCTTTTATAAGTATAATAATAATTTTATTTTTCCATAAGATACTTAATTAAGTTTACTCCAAGTATAATTTATATTATTATTTAGTTTCTTATTTAAATTAATACTAATATAAATTATACTTCATAAAATATATTTTAATATATAATAAAATAATAGAATTATAAATTAGAGTTAATATTAGAGATACTTCTAAATAGAATAATAGAAAAGTAAGTATACTTAAAACTAATATACTTATAAATTTAATAATAAATTATTTTACTTACGTCTTATTAATAACTTCTAGTAACTTAATATATATACTTACTATTCTACTAATATATAAATACAATAAAAAAAAACTATTTTTATAATTATAAATTCTTTTTTCAAATATTATAATACTAATAATAATAATAAATCTTCTAGTAGAGAATTATTATTAAATTTATTATAGTAGTTTATAACTACTACTAAGTTTTATCTAGAGATGGTTTAGACTCCGTTTTTCTTAGATATAAAGGTTACTAAGAAGAAAGTTGAATGCTAGAGAACAGGGGCTCATTAGATGACAGAAAGCTGCGCAGACAAAGTCCAACTAGAATGAACCTTGAGCGAGGGATTCCTTCAGCCGTGGATGGTCAGGGCAGGCAAAAAGAGGGCCTCTTGTGGAGAGCAGAGGCATTTCCCACACGCCTTAGTCGCTTAAGCAGATCTCAATCGCTCTAGTTGACGTAGTCAGGAGTCAGCTAGCAAATGTCACGGGAGGGCAACAAGGATGAAAAGTGTTCGTAAACTGTCACATCGCAGAGAGCCAAGCTGTGGATGACTGTAGCGGCCGCTCTGTGCGTAGACAAACATTGCATTTTCCGAATTAAGGTGTCCGGTTACGTTAGCCAAGCACATTACCGCGCCCGCTAAAAATTCGATACCGACATGGCGTTGGGCGGTCAACTGTGACTTGTGCCTTCCCTATTGCACAACCTTATGCTTAGCCCTGCCATTACTAGGAATTGGATAACATTCCAATATTAAGCTCTGGCTTTGGAGTTTGGCACTTAGACCTTGGCTTTGCCAAAGTGCGAGAGTGCGAGTTGGCGGTGACTTATCACAAGGAGACTGGAATCAAACGCTTGGGAGAGACGGAATGCAACTTGCGTATTACTCACGGTATGAGCTCACGAAAGCTACCCAGCCGGGTGATAACCTAATATTCAAGCTATCAAATGTCATGCCACAGCTTCATACGCCCCCCTGAAATATGCTGCCTGCATTACAACAAGCCAAAGACAGGTGCGTACTTTTACACCCGAAGGCGGAGGCTGTTAAGCCACCGGGCGGCCGCTCGCCTAGCCTCTCCCTCCAACATTCGCGTTACTCTCGCGTCTTCGGCCTCATGCAGCGACGCCAATTGACCCATAGATCAGGAACTGACTTCCACTGGCGCTTCCAAGTCTCAAACACTCTGAGGATAAAAGAGTGCCCCCAATGACCGCAGGACACGCTGAACAATCAAACCTCGAGCTTGGCGGCCCTGCCAGGCCCTGCCCGGCATAGCTGCCTGCAACTCAACTTAGGCCACGAGTTTGCCAGAATGTGATGGTAATGGTCCAGTTACACAATACGCTACAACATTCAAACTCGGACGTCGTGTGCTGCTCCCTCCTCCCATGTCTCCCCCCTGGGCTCCCGCAAGATACGTAAGTGCGCATGGCCACGAGTCTAAAGTGCGGATACCTCGAGACCAGGGGCCCAGCTCCATCTACAAGCCATTTTCATTTCCACAAACCATGACCTTGCTCCGTCCGCCCTTCCTGGCCTTGCACACTGTGCGGAACAGAACGAACCAACGACGGAACGACAAGAAGTTGCCGCGCATATCCCGACCATCCCGACCCGAGAGGAATCCTTCAACCGAACCGATGTCTCTTCACAGCAGTCCATCACGAATCTGGCCTCGGGAAGGATAGGAAAGAAAAAAAAAAGGGTCTAGGTAATGTGGTGTAATTGGACGCCTTCTCCTACGGATGGATGGCTACTCAGACTACCGTTGAACCAGGCCCCTTGCTCATCATTCCTTGTCCGTGTCCGTGTCTTACCTGACACCCATCCCCTTAACCAGCAGCTCATCGTAAGCAGCTGTTCTGTTTCGGTTGCCAACTAGATTGCTGGTCACTGACGGGATGAGTCTCAGCCCCATGAACGGTATCAAAGATCATACTAGCCAGCCACAAGAACAAAACAGTGATGAGACTTTGAAGTTACGCAGTAGAAAGGAAGAGACAGAAGGATCTGCCACTATCCGTCCGTCCCATCCCTGGCCTATGACGCCATAGCGCGCTATCTGTTGGTGGTTGGGGGCCGCGTGACTGACTGCTTGAGCGCCAGCCGGGAGACGTTGTAGTTGTACAGAATACGTACTTATCTCACGAGCTGACAGTAACATAGTAAGGTAAGTAATGTAGGGTATTTCTCACCCTTACCTGTCTACTGCGTAGGCCTTCTGGCGCACGCTAGGCCTTTCCCATCCCCATCTTTCTGTCCTGTACGTCGCCCGAAGGAACTCCCAGTTCCCAGTCCACTGGATCTCGCAGTTTAGAGCTAGCATGCAAGTCCCCTCCCCTTTTTAGTCTTCCTTTTTTTTTCTGAAAGTGCGAGCATTGAGCGCGTCTTACTGTGTCTCCAGTTGCTCATTGTACTCCCCATTGGAACCTGACCGAGGTATTGTTCTGTATTCGAGGGTTATTTGATGTCGATGTTAAACCCCTCCAACTGCTTACGTAGTATTCCCTTGCGATGCCAAGACTCATGTCGCTTGGGGCAGACCATGATCCCTCACCTCCCTTTCTGAAAAAGGAACGCAGGAGGGCGGAGTCTAGACGAGTGACCTGACATCACGATCACTTGAGCTGAACTTGGGTTGGGGGGGGGGGGGAGGTAACACACCGTGGAATGTGGAAATTTGCTGGCATGGGACAGCGAGGTGCCTTGTTTTACCACAAACTCTATCTTTCCGAGTTGCTGGGTGGGAGCGAGCAGCCGACGTCCGACCCGGGTTAGACGAGTCGCGGGTGGGATTGGCCACTTGGCAAGGCGTTGACAATTACATACAGTCATACACATCAGTAAGTCGGAGCACGATCATGAGCGGTAGAGGAGTGGCGCAACGGGCAAGCTTCCATCCATTCATTCCCTTTCGCCCTTACCGCCGTTGCACACCCATTTACACAAACTCACTGACTTCCAAGCTCTTGCCTTGCACCGTGTGTCCCGTAGATTTCATAAGAACGTATATTTGTGTGTATGTGTGTGTGTGAGTGTGTGTGCGTGTGTATTGAAGTATGTGGGTGGTCCAGAAAGGCTATAGCATTATGCTCCAACAACGTTGTCTTCCCGTCTACCGAGATTCGCGACCTCCGATGCCGCTGTGTCCGCCATTAACCTCCCGAGAGGTTGCTACCACGATGCGAGGCTTACACAGCAAGCCGGCCCAGAAAGTTTCCGAATCAGGGCATTATATCCGCTGGATTATGAGAGGAGATCTCACACGCTTTTCGGAAGAGAGTCAGACGAGAGCCCAGCCGTGATACAAACTCTCTTTTGCCTCGTACTCTGACAACGTATTTCTTGATTTCTCATCATGATTTACCTTTTTGCCTTTGCCGAAACAATTTCCTGCTGTCCGTCGCCGAGACTTAGGTGACTTGCCCCACCCAACATGCATCATCAACTTCCCAGTTCAGACATTATTCATTGCCGGCCGCGTTACGGCAAAGATGATGGGCTAGGTTGTCGAGCTCGCGGTTCGCAGTAGAAGAGCAAAAGCAGACAATCTGCCAGTTTACCTCCACAACTTATTTTCGGTCTATGACCGAGACTCCCCCGTTTTTTCTTTTTATGGGATCAGCAGCGCCTCATACCCCAGAGTGACGGGCCCTGCTCCCATCGTCTGTGGCGTTGCAATGAAGCAACTCCAAGCAAGGGACCCCGATCTTGCGGGAATTTTTTTTTCTTTTTCTTTTTTTGGGGGCTATCACCAACAGAAAGCGCGAACTCTGTTGCAAAAGAAGAAGATATCGAAGGCCACACCGATCATTTTTGTCTGCTCACTTCCATGTCAACTTACGTATTTTCGCCGTATACATGCACTCCCACCCCCGCCGGAGAAAAAGACTAAACGTCTCTTCCCTCCACTATTGGATCATCGTTCATGGAATTCTCAGGCCCGATCCCGCCACATTTTGATATTTGTCCATCTTCTCTATTCTCCTTTTTTGCGTTTGCGCGGACCCTGACGCCAGTTCACCGGCACCGCGCTCTCGTGCCTCTCTCTCGTCATCGTGCAAACCAACTCGGGAATTCTACCCATGGGCCTCTTACGTAGGCGTAGATTGACCTTGGTCGTGAAGTTGGAGGTTGTGAGATCGACGGAGCCGGGCCCCATGCCTGCCCGGCCTCGTCGTGGACCATTTCTGGCCCTCTCCCCGGCCCGTCCTCGCCCCTGGTCGTGCCTCTCGAGCCCCCTTTCAAGGCTTTGAATGGAACCCCCACTCCACTGCTTGTCTGTTCCACCTTTTTTGCACAATGTGGCCAGGGCCATGAGTAGAGACAAGATAAGCGGAGATGGCAATCAGCACGGTCATGGCTTCTCGACGAAACGTCGAAACCCTTACTACACTAGTCGACATCTCCGTGGTCTGCGGAGCTAATTTAGCGTAAGGTTTGGAACGATTTGCCAAGAATCCCATGCTGCTGTAGCAGAGACAATACATGGGGCTCAGCTGAGTGAGGTACTGTTTAATTCTTACCAGGTACCTAGGCTAGTGTGTAAAGGTACGTGCTTCACTTTCAGTCCCGCTATGGAACCCCCCTTCTTCCCGGAGCGGCTCACAGGCCTGCTGTAAGGGGGAGGGGGGGGGGTTTGTGGAAAATTCAGCCGGGAAGACATGCCGGAGAATTGCCGCCATTGGAGTTTTAACGTTCAAGCCATATAATAGCCCGTCGTCAGTCAGTAATTAAAAGGACAAATCGTTGTCAGCCACGGGCCATTGCCCGGATTTGGTATGACTTGCGGAGAGGCTGAGGACATCAGGGCTGAATACATCAGGCTGAAGACATCAGGGCTGAAAGGGATGGAAGACTTGATTAGAAGCTCGATATCACAGCAGCTGTGATATCGAGCTTCTAATCACAGCACAGGCGTACGTACGTCCGTAAGCCGGAAGCCGGAACTCGTATCTGTAGTAGAAAAGCTGTGGTTCAGGAGTGACAGTCTTGACACCGGCGCCGCGCCAGCGCTGCCACGCTACCATACCAACCACAGATGCGAATATCGTTTCTTGAACAATGGATTGATGGAAAAAGTACGGGAATTGCGAAGCGTAATAGACTGACTGGGGCGCGGTTGAAATTGCACTTCATGAAACAGGTCGCGACAGGTTAGAACTGGGCAACGGTTGCTCATCAACGGAGATGTTTCCAAGTTGGGAAAATGCTAAGTCGCTCCTCCGAAAGGCAAAACGGCGGACATTACGGCCTTTTTTTTCTTTTTTTTTTTTTTTTTTTTGTTGGTGGTGGTGGTGATGCAAAGAGCGGCCTCAGTCACAGATTTGGAAGGATGGACCCATCGATGGCTTGGCAGGTCGGGCCGGGCCAAGACGAGCTTTGTGCGGACGACGTATAACGGTTTCTCTCATCCATCGCAGACCGTCCGTCTTTCATTCAAGGTTTGTTTCTGAATGAGTGGGTTCTCCGGACCCGGGTGGTGGATCGCTCATCTTCCTGCGCGGCTGGCACTCTACTCCTCTTTGCCTCACGGCGCTCGCCTTGCCTTGCCTTGCCATTCAAGCGCAAGGCAAGGAACGGCATGGGCCTTGGCGGTTGGCGATGGAGATGGGAGGAGCAGCAAGTCAAGAGTCTTCCACGGGGTTTGAAATGGGAAAGGGGCCAAGTTCAGATCCCGAAGTTGCAGGGAAACAGAGTTCGGGTACAAAACTTAGACAGCTTGAATGTCTTGCTTCATCACGAACCAATTACAACGCAACGCAGCGGATATGGAATTGAGCGCTGAGAGTTTATGAACGATTAAAGTTTCGTTGATCTGTTTTGTCATTTCGTAATGCTCAAAAGTCCAAGTTTTGTCCCAAGAGCATCCCTGGAAAATTCGTAAACCTGTCTTTTCCAGCTCACTGGGCTGGTGCAAAGCCACTTTGCGTGGATCGAGGATATCGCGGACGGCCATGTCTACAGACTGTTGCCGAAACATAAGTCGGAGCTTTAAAATAAAAAAGAACCCCTTGGCTGTTTAAGAAAACAGAGCAGCCAAAGGTGCACAGGATTAGTACATGTCTGCTTACGGATGACCGGCTGCTTTTTATGGGTTAACCCACGTGTCACTTGGCTCTATTCTCCATCCACAATCACAGCGCCATTCTCTCAATGGTCTAGAACTTGAGGGCGTCCTCGGAAGAAGATCATTGTGCTAGCTGAAAGTCACGAGAGCAGGGATTACCGTTGTGAGCGGTCGGGGACTGTGAAAGTACAAGTTGTGGACATACTTGTCACCAGAAATACAGAAAGAGCATTTCGAATTAAAATGGAGGCTTCTAGTAGCGGCATATCAGCAGCATGGACAATGAAGGAAGAAGGGGAAGTTTCGTTGGCGCGGCACATAGTTGCAAAATGCAGCCTTCACTCTGTGTCTACCTACTATGAAGTAGGCACTTTGTTTCGCGCAAGTGCGCGTTCCCCTAACTCTACAACCTCGCAACACCCTTGACGGAACAGCACACCTGAAGAACAACGAAAACGACCACGCGCCATATACCTCTTTCAGCTCGCCAGTCACCAGCAAGTGGGAACAGCTTTTCGCATTTGCCCCTCTTCAACTTGCACAGTATCCCATTGCTCAGCATGAAAGCTCGAGATCGGAGAAACGACAGGAATTTGGTCAATATGACCAGTCTGCTCCGGTTCATTTTGTGATATATCACATTTTCTTGCTTTTGGAGACGTTGTCTCCCGATAGCGTTGTCCCCCCACTCACGCAGCCAAACTCTTCGGGGGTCCAGACTCACTTCCGATCCATGACTGGGGTGAGCCCAACGGCGCCAAATTGCGACCTTGGTGTACGCCGGACTCCGAGGGCAGCCTGCATGACTTGAACATCCTCGGGTAGCCCAGGCGAGAAGGCGGGCACTTGTCCCTGGTTTCACTGGATCACGAGTACGACTGGTTCCCCTACCACGATGCGCTTGCCCTGCGATAAGTACGCGCTCCAATCCATACCTGACCGGATGGGGCACTTCGTCCACATCCTCTCCAATAGGATGGCATCCGCGTCATCTGTTCATATACCGATCCCAACAATGCCGGAGTCAACATGCCCGGTTTGCTTTGCTTTGCGGCGACGGCTAATAGCTCGGCTTGCCCATCAACCGCCTATCGGGCCGCTCCGCAAAGATGCAAGTAGCTTGATCCAAACCGGGAGGCTTGGCTGATTGGGTGTTGACAGGTCGCACGCTCCACACCAAAGCCAGGTGGTTGACGTCCCTTCATGTAACACTGCAGGTTAAATCCAGACGAATCCCAATCCAATACGAAGAAAACTCCAGACCGGAGTGCCTACTGAATGTTCAAGACTCGAAACGCAGTAATCACCCATGACAATATCGGCCGAAAGCTTTTGGATCCGAAGCATTTTCCCTTCAAGGAACGGCAAGGGCCCTCGAGCGTCTGCTTCAAGGCCATGGCGTCGACAAGAATTTCATGACATGTTCTGCACCAGCGAGACAGACCAAAGCAACATGAACAGGCCCTTCGTGGCGACTGGGTCTGGGGAGTTCTTGGAGAGAATCGCGCCCTCGGAAGTCAACCCGGTAAGAAAAGAATTATGTGTCCAATATGGTATTCAAATCGAGTATTTCGCACCTCTACCTATGTCTTACAAGAGTCGGCGGACTGAGTATGACGCTAATCAGAACAGACCCGAAAGACCAGCCAAACATCTCTGCTGAACCTCGAGGTATCCGGTTCATTGGGACGGGGTAGCCACCGCGTCTTCATTTCACATCTGATTCGAAGAGGACGCTGGCGCCTCTATCCCATCTGCATGATCAGCTATCCGGCTTGGATGAACTAATCTACGTAGGGTAGCTGTTGGGGCTCGGACAAGGTGATTGATGAAGCAGTGTCCTCGCCTCCCAACATACTCAGCCTGCATACGATATCAATTCGCAAGCATTCCATCATGTCACCCAGACACACTGTGTCCGTCGATGTCGGGCATGATCCATCTGCAGCTGGACGTAAACGATCATTCGATGCCGACCACAGCCAAATATGATGTTAAGGGCCCTAAATCACGGACGAAGCTTTCGAATATATAAGATCAGGTTTCTCAAGTGCTGGGAGAGAGAAAATCAGGATAACTTCGTCTCAAAGATTCACACATCTCTTTGTAAATACAAATTGCCCAAACATCTTTCCAAGCTCAAACCAGAGCAGCTGCCCGTGGAACACAACCAAAATACCACACATCGCCTCATCAAGGTGCGCCTGCGACCAGTCTTCAGTGTAAGTAATCCTCAAGTGCTGTGGACGGTAGCTAACATGCCAGAACAGCTCTGTACCGAGATCTGAGAACAATTGGATAACTGCACTGCTCCGAGTCGGAGTGGAGCCAACTCTTGCCCCAAAATGTGCGACTTCGAGGAATTCCTCTTCACTTGCAATCACTCCACCGTCCGGCTGAAGTCCTATTGCCACTTCGCCCGCAACGACCCGAACCACCAATGCTTCAGCGTCCAGGTTCTCCGCAACTCGTGGCAACAGAGCACCCCGTGCGATAACTGCCTCTCAGCGTGGCAGTCCCCGCAAGGGCATCAGCATGTCGCCGCCGGCTTCGGCAGGGAAGAGTACGTCGGCGGCCAGCGGCGTCGTGGTTGAGGGGATCAGCAGCCACCGAACCGCCACCTTCGGAAGTAGAGGGGCAAAGAAGAAAAGGCGTTAGGGGAAGAAGGATCGATATCACCGTTGGTTCGTCCTCTGATGTGGATGCGAACCTCATTGTTGGTAAGAGGTTGAACCCTAGCATGAAGCGTCGGCTGAGGGGTTGATTGAATCTTCACATGCTCGTGTACATCAGACATAAATTTTTCGGGAGGTTGACGACGATCAAGGCTTTTTTTTACTCGTCTCTTTTCTCGGTTGGGGTACACTTTTCCAGAAATAAATTTACATCGAGACGGGATGGACGGGATTGACGGGATGGACGGGATGGCTTGATTTGAAAGATGTCGTGTTCACTCTCTAGATATATACACATCTGGTCTCATATACTTCTGCTCCTTTAGTTGGGACTTGTGGCACTTCTGCCTTGGCTGAAAGTAAAGGGGTGAGGAGTACGGCAGGATTGGCGGCCGAGCATGCCTGCAGGGGTACATTTATCTCGATTACCTGAGGTAGGCATCACACAATTCGTAGATATGCAAAAATGCGGGCAACCCTGGCACGGAGTGACGTGAAAATTGTGTCGGGATCGAGAGCTGTCCCCGGCTTGAGCCAAACAGCCGCTATATCATCGATCCGGTTTCTTCAACTTCCGAGATATGATTAGGTATGGAAGTATAGGACGAAAATGTCGCCGTAACATGTCTTGAGAAGACACCCGTTGAGCAAAGGCTCGCTACATGGCAATGCACTGATGTCAGAAGCTTTTTTCGCTGGTGAGGCTCCCACTGTGCTTTGTGATACCCCCTACTCCCCAACTTTACCTATACTTCCCAAAGGCCACCACGCACCAGATCAGAGATCGATCAAATCGAAGAAGGTTCTTAGAGGTATGGAGGGCTGTAACAGAGGTTTGACTTGAGTGCAATGGAAGACTTTCTCACGTCAAATGCTTCATGGGTTTATTCAAATTGGTTTGTCAACTGAAAAACTGGAGTTCCGATCCTGTTTCAATCGCATTCTGGCTGGGCCAGGGTATAGGTGAGCCCAGCTATGCTTTCCAGCTCCCCAATGGAAGGCATGCATGCATGCACGCATGCAGAGAGGCATGCTAATGAACCAGCAGACTTAGGCTCCATTCCCGGGCATTGTAATACGATGCGTTCATGCGATGGTTCAGACGGCTTATCTTCGTGAGCCTGGCGGGCACCACGGGTTCATGCAGCTGCAACGACATTGTCGTATGACAAGCGGTTGGGTTGGCTCCACTGGAACGGGTTTCCTGGGGCAAGGAAGGGTATCCTGCAGATGAGGAGAGCACAGGGCGAAAAGGTTTACCAAAGCTGAGATGCGAGACGATGTTTCTGGGAGAATAAGGTGCGTAAGCCTCGAGTCCGAGACACGTCATTTGTTGACACGCCCGATACCTACCTAGTTCTACCCGGTCTGCTGCTGCCAGTAAGCCGGACAGGTGGCTTATGTCTGTTGCCGCTAATTGAATCATGGGTTTTCGTTATATAGGAGCTCTTATACAAAGAGCAAACAATACGGAGGAAAAGACAACCCCATGGTTGTCAGACACGAGGCCGACTTGTTCTAACGCGCAATTGGAGTGGAGATTTTGACAGCAACGGGGTGCCATTGCATATGAACGACAGCTGCTGTGCGTGAGCTGACATGTTGAGGGAGTCCCCATAGGGAGAAGACCTGTCGTCGAGTAAGCTTTGACGTTGGAGGGTTTGCGCTTGTGTGACCGGGTGAACGGAGCGGAATGTGACGTTGGACGGCATTTTTGTGACTGAGGGATCAAGATTAGTTTTCATCCACGCCGCGGAAGGATAGTTGAGGCGTGAGTAACAGATCACGAGTCAAGTAACTGAACCAAGATCGAAACATTTTTTGGCGTTGAAAACGATATAGACGTATGGTTGGTATGAAGACGCAACTACGTCTACACTCCCCTACGAGAAGTTACTCACGCCCAAAAGAAGAATATCTTCAACCTCCCGACTTCCTTCCTCACAGTCGTAGTGGTTCCTGCGCAGTCTCCGTCCTTCAATCCGTGTTCGTAGCTCCCGCGACGCGACCGACAACGTTGTAACGCTTTGAGAAGAAGGTGATCCAGTC
Source organism: Colletotrichum agaves (assembly GCA_036785465.1). Taxonomy (NCBI): domain Eukaryota; kingdom Fungi; phylum Ascomycota; class Sordariomycetes; order Glomerellales; family Glomerellaceae; genus Colletotrichum; species Colletotrichum agaves. The sequence continues at coordinate 59,463 of JAXISO010000231.1, forward strand.
GTTCAGGACGCCCTTCTCCTTGTCGGTCAAGGTTGACCAGTCGGCACTGACGTCCTCGGGCTTGGTAGAGGTCATTCCGAGAGCACGAGAGGCGTCCTTTCCGGCGAACACTTCACGATTATTAGCGTGGGACAGAAGATTAGCCTGAAAGCACTTGCCGTTGTATGATCCACCTGCTTGGTATGCCTTGTTTCCGGTAACATCGTAGACAAGGCCCTATATTGAAATGATGATGAGCGCTTCGGCTGTGATTAACGTTTCCAGCTCTGAACAAACCTTGATTGCGACGTATGTCTTGCCGTTAGGGTCCGAACCTATCAAGATCTCTGATCAGTATGGCAAAGCGTTACTAGGAATGGTGGTGTACGAGGATCGGACTCAGTAAGAAAACGCGGTTCGAAATTAATTTAATATAGAAGGGTAGAGAAATAAATCGTCCCAGTCTGAACTTTCATAGATCGGTGACATACTGAGGTTTCTGAACTCGCAGGTTGTCGTCATGCAGCAGCGACCTGTTATCCGTCCATAGCTTGAAGCCAGAGACGATGTCACATCTCTTGCAAAAAAAGATCACCTTATTCCACTCGAATAGTATCATTCAAAAAGCAAGCATGCTACTTACCATCAGCCTTAGCCAGCTCCTCGAGGGTGATGGGGTCGTCCTTGGGAGGGTCCAAGTTGACCGGGTTCTTGGGCTCAAACTTTCCAGCCATTTTGCGTCGGTTGTGATGAGAAGATAGATATGCTTATGGTGAGTTGACTGGAGTATGGTATGAAATGATCTGCAAGGGTCGAAGATGGCTTGGTTGCTTTGGGCAAGTCGATGGCGGGGGAAAGAAAGTCGATATTTGCCCCTCTGAAGCCGAAGGAGCTTCCCCACGATCCGAGTGGGAGACTGCCTCGGACTAAACACACACCTCTCATTGGCTGCAACATGCATGGTTGGACCCACAATAGCAAGAGCTCTGATCAGTGTGTGGGCCACTACGACGACTTCGTGCGATCATTATTAATTTTTGGTTCTGTACGTCATTCACTCTCAACTTACGACCTCGCGCCCCTGCATCCCACCATTGAACCCTCGCACTCTATTTAACGCATCAGCCATATCAACACCAAATACGGAAGCAAGCCTTGAGCTGCACGACAATGGCGGCGCGCATAGCGGCGTCGCGTGCCATCGACAGCCTATGTTTCCATCAGGCTAGGAGGTCGCCAACTACGTCCACGGTACTTTCGCGAGCCAGTGTTTCTCCGAATAAGATCAATGTCCATCGTCACTTTCAATCAAGACAAAATAGCTCAGCCAAGTTGCCTCAAAACGCGTCGAAGAAGTCGAATTCTCCTCCGCCTCCCCCTACGGTGGGGTCGCTGTTACGGCGGGCACTTTCGATTCGCAATCTCTTAAACGCGATGACCCCGCGGGGAATGAAGAGAATGTTCAGAGAGAGCCCCGAGGAACTTACAATAGCTGTTGCAATGTAAGTTGTCAAGGTATCCGATTTCTGTTACATTCCTGACGTCTTTGCTATGTAGCCTGGCTGGTCTGGCCGGTGTTGCCATTTACATAGTCAAACTCTACTTTGATTACTTCCAAGCTCGCCAATTCACCAAATACCCGGCGCCGATCGCGAAGGCTCTTCGACGAGCACTGTATTACACGAATATCAGCCCCGATCCGAATCTGGCAAAGAAATACTACAAACAAGCGTTGGAGCTTTGCAACGAATTACAACTGGACCCGTTTTCCGATGACGTCCTTGGTATTCGGATCCAGACGGCCGCCTGGTTGGAGAAAATTGAAAACTATCAAGGCGCAATCCTTGTTCTCAACTCTGTTATGCAAGATTGCTTGAAGTGGGTTAAGTGGCTGGAAAAGTCCGTCGAGGACGGCACGATTGACAAGTCGGGCAAGCCGCCTGCTGTCAAGGTATTGACAGAGGCCCAAAGTCATGCTGTTACCGCGAATGAGGACGAGGAAGCACCAGAAAACCTGTGGCGCAAGCGCACCAGGCTGCTTGCGAAGGCCGTCGGCACCAGTACCAAATTGGGTGCGCTTTATGCTGACGAACACGTCTTGGAGCCCGAAAATGCCCAGGCACGATTGACGTGGGCCGTCGAGACCGCATTGTCAGAAGCAAGACGTCGTCACAAGGAGGGAGTCAAGAAAGACGAAGGGCCTTGGATGAGCCCAGAAGAAATTGGCGGAGCAATGGAATGTCAGTCCGATTCTCACCCTTGGAGCCATACAACGTAGGAGCCTCTTAGCTGACTCTCTGTCTGATACAGCCCTGGCCAACCATTACGAGTCCAAATCTCAGTTTCAACTAGCAGTGCCGCTCTACTTCCACGCCTTACGCCTTTGCGCCAACCCATGTCATCGAGTCACCATTAGTACGTGACCCCCAAGGCCAATTGAAGCGATCCTGAGAAGATCACCGCCCAGCTGACACACCTCTTTAGTGAATAATCTAGCTGTAGGGTTTGCACAGCATCCGATAACGGCAACCCTCGAGCCTATTGCTGGAGCACCTTCGACCTCGGACGTGCTGGCCAACCCTGACATGCCGATAGATCGCGCAGGATTCCTCGAAGCAGCTAAGAACTGGGCTAGCAATGCTTACTCACATGCAATAGATGTGAAAGGCGACGAGCGAACGGAGGAATGTGATGAGGCTTGCGCTGTGGCCTTGACAAATATGGGCGACATTGCTGCTATGTTGGGAAACAAGAACGACGCGCGCAAAAGCTTTCAGCAAGCCATTGAGATGAGCAAGAAAATTGGTTTCGAGCCTGGCGTAGTTCAAGCCGAGGCTGGTTTGCAGAAGCTATGAGAATTCATCGAAGCTGGTTAGTAAATTGCCCACGACCTTGAGTTCAGCGCCAGGTTTCTGGAACCCCGTCTCTTGAGACGAGATTGGGCATACAACAGCACAGAAGTCTCCTCTCACCAACGAAGGACCCTGCATTAGGCTAGAAATTAGAAAATTCCTGCGAAGGAATCACATCTTTTGCGACTATCCAGTTCCGGGGACTTATCCAGAATACAAGGGCTCGATTCAGGGCCGAGAATAGTTGCAGAGCACCTGTGCCGCTCCGTAACGGACCCGAACAAGACGTCCAGATATAAACAAGCCTATCGTGGGCCGTGGGCGGCGTCACCCAAACCGAATAGGGAGATATCAACCACCCCACTTGCATCAAGTTTGCATAGCGCTTATTCCGAGGCGGTTGTAATTACTGTCTAGAGGGTGCCTCCCTCGTCACAGGGGACGCGCTGACAGACCTAGCGCTTTTGACCCGCCGTCTTAGCGCTGGATAGGTCACGGAGACTTTGAGGAATGAGCTGAACGTCTACAAGTTTGTGACTTCGCAGACCTTCATCCACACCAGTGTCACGATATAGCTGGGTCGCTCCCAAAAAAACCACGCGGGCCCCTAATACCCCTCGCCAATCGCGTGGCTGGGTAAGAACGGGATGGTCAATGGCCCTAGTCTAATTGCTGCATACCTGCATGCTCATCCCGGCATTGCAACCGTGGGGCTTAATGAAGATTACCCTTTTTGGAAAGTAGTTGAGCTACTGTGGGGATGAGTAGTGTTAAATTGACGGAGTTATTTTATTATATTGCCCGAACTAAACCCAATATGTTAGCTGAACTTCCGGGACTGAGCCACACACTAAATACCTACCTAAATATAAGTACCCTAAGTTCAAGGTATATTCGTTAAAATTCGCAACCTACGAGGCTATTACTAAGTCGGCTCTAATACTACTGGGTTATATTATTATTATTTTTAGCCTAGAAAATACTATAGGTTGTGATATTAGTAAATTATATTAAAAAGATATATTTTTATAATAAAATTATATTTTTTAAAAATAGGGTTATTTTTAGTACTAAAAAAAGCTTAATTATATAAATAATTATAACTAAAAAAATATAACTATTATTATAATAAAAATTCTTAGTTAAAATAAGCTAGTAGTAGAATAGGCTAATTATATTATTCTTAATTAAGTAATAATTAATTATATACTTCTATTAAATATTATTATTATAAAGTTACTTTTTATTATTATATTACCTCTTAAACTTTATATTAAAATTATTATTAATTCTTAAATAATTATATTTATTATTAATAAATTTAAAAGTTCTATATAGTATTAATTTAAATAATAAAATTATATAATATAATAGTAATTTTACTTTAGGGTTATTAATAGTGGGACTCCCTACTTTAACCCTTATTATATATTATTATTATTAACCTTATAATTAATATATATATAGATAGTAGAGCTATTAAAAGTAGTACTACTATATTTACTTATAAAGTCTCCTACTCTTACTAAACCTCCTAATTTAAGGGGTTATATATAATATTATTAAAATTAACTTAGAATACCCTCTTATTATTAATAGGGTCTTTAAGAATATAATAATAAGCCTAGTTATAATAAATAATATTAGGGTCCTCCTTAAGAATAAACTATTAAAATTTAATTAAATTTAATTATAAAAATTAATATAAAATTATTTATAAAGGGACTAATATATATATAATTAAAATTAAAGTACTAATAATAGTTAACCTCCTCCTTTTAAATCCTAGCCTCTATAAAGTCTATTTAAAGCTACTCTAATATATTATAATAGTAAAGTAAACCCTATTACTTAAAAAAGGCACTTATATAAAGTAGGAAGTTTTTATATTAATTAAAGGCCTTTTTAATTATAATATATTAAGTTTATAAGAAATTAAAAGTAAATAATAAAATCTTAAATAAAAGGGGTTAAAATATAGAATATTTATTATAGTAATAGTAGTAATAATATAATTACCTAATCTATTAATTATACTTCTTCTCTTTTTTCTATATTATATTATATATTTTTATATAGAGAGTATTAAAACTTATAAAGTAATTAGAGAAATAAAATTTAAACTTATAATAGGAGAATTTAATATATAATATATTCCTCTACTTATAATTATATAAAGCCCTAATTTTATAATTAATAAACTTATAAAGTTATAAAATATAAATTATTTTAAGATATTTAATTATAACTAGAAAAATTAATATATAATAAGTATTAGAGAATAAAGCTTACCTAACTAATCTAAAAACTAATATATAAATAACTATTAATTCTTTTTATATATAGCTTATATAGGAATATAAATATAAGCCCTCTATACTTTAATAAGGCTATTAGAATTATAAGAGTAAACCTTTTTATTAAATACTAATTAGAGTAAGGAGGAGTTAAGTTAATAAGCCTCCTCTACTATAATATAATTCACAACCTCATAACTTTAAGTCTTTAATAATAACTCCTTATTATTAAGAATAATAATAATAACTTTATTAGTAATTAAATTATTATATAGACCTTCCTATTTCTTTTTTATATTAAAATTTATATTTTTTAATATATACTATATATAAAGTTATTATTTTAAAGTTAGAAAAATCTCTATAAGTAACTACTTTAAACCTATATTAAAATTAATAATAATTATACTTAAATAAGGGATTTAATAGTTAATAAGTAGAGATTTTAATTATAATAAAACTTATAAATAAAATTTTATTATCTCTTTTAATATAAAGTAAAAAGTAGTATTAAAAATAATATTTATAGAGATTAAATTAATAATTTAAAAGAATAATATATTTATTAGGATATTCACCCATATTACTGGATCCTATATGGATCCAAGGCTTTAGAGTAAATACTCCAGCAGTCACACAGGCAGTCATATAATCCACACATAACTATACATAACCCTCCTTAACTAAATATTATTCCTTCCTTTAAGGCCTCCCTCTCTAAATAACTTACCTTAATTAACCCACTTTTTACTTTATTTATAATAGACCTATTATCTCTACTACTAAAGTATTAAAACTAATTAATATAATAAATTCTATACTAATTAGTAGTTAACTTTACTATTATATTATAATATAATAAATTATAAATTAGTAAGGTTTATTATTTCCTAAATTAAAGAGATAATATTTATTCTAGAGTAATTCTAAGTCTCCCTCTATAATTAAGTACTATACTAATAGAGATAATAAATCTAGAAGGTAATAGTTTAGCCTCCCCTTTTATATTTTACTCTCTAAAGTATTAAATTATGTTTTAATTAGGTAAAGTTTTGAATTCCCTAATTTGTAGTTAATACCTTGGTTTATCCCATAATAACCTTATTAGCTCTACTTAAATAAAGTTTCTAATTCTCCTTAGTATTAATAAGGTTCCTATTATATTATATACTCTTAATTCTTTAAATAGTTATAAGTATATAATTTATACTTCCTCTATAATTATTTTATAATAACTTTAAAAATTATTTTTCTACCTTGGATTTAATAGGACTATTCTCCTCCCTTAATAATCCTTAATAATTCTTACCCTCCCTTATTAATCCTATTAAATTCTATACTTCTCCTTTTATTTCTCTACTTCTCTTACCCCTTATTTATAATTTATTCCTTCTAAAATAATTAGTAGTAAAGAATACTTCTAAATAATAATTAACTTATTTAAATAGTAATAAATTATTAATTTAATCCCTTCCTTTCTAAATTATTATAGAGTAAATTATATAAGATAATATAAATTAATTAATTTACTTTACTATAGAGTAAATTATTCTATTATACTTACTAAAATTTAGTTTATTTAACCTTAAAAATAAGTAAATTTCTTTTTTTTTATAAAGAGATTTTATAAGAGAATATATTAAATATATACTAAAACTACCTATTATTAGTAATAACTTACCTTTTTATATTATTTATATAATATATTAAATATATTATAAATAGTAATAATAAAGTAGTAATTCTATAGTAGTATACTCCCTCTTACTCCTCTAAAATACTTAAGAGGGGTAATAATTATATTTAACTTATTTAATCTCTTTTTTATTAATTTAACTTATTTAGTTTTTTTTTTATTAATTTAACTAGTTATATTAAATTACCTAATTCACTACTATTTTCTATTATTTAATACTAAATCCCTCTCCCTTTTATACTTTTAAAACCCCCTTCTTTCTATAATAACCTCTACCTTAAATCTCTCTCTCTTATAACCTTTACTCTAAATCTCTCCCTTTTATTATCTCTAGCTTAAATTTCTCCCTTTTATAACCTTATTACTATTTAATAAATTTATTAATTAGTTTATTATTATAATAAAGGTTAATACCTTTAGGGAAATAGCCTTCTACTAGTAAATAAAGATCTAATAGAATTATTAATTAATTATATTAGTAATACCTAACTTTTCTAAGTTAAAATAGTATATATTAAGTCCTTTAAATTACTTAAACTACTTTACTAATTTACTTATTATTATCCCTTCTTATTAATATTTAATTAAAGTATATAATAAATATTAACTCTTAAATTAAATAATTATTTATTAATTTACCTCCTTATTTATTATTTATTATTATTTTTCTTTAGTCTAATTAATAATTATAATAATTCCCTTTTTAAAAAGAACCCTTTAATTCCTTTTAGGAACTAGTTAACTAAGTTAAATCCCCTTTTTAGAAAGCCTCTTTTTAGGCTAGAAGTACTAAGTTTTCCCTCTTTAAGAAGCCCTTCTAGGGAAAAATAAGTATTATAAAAACCTCCTACTCTTTTTTAATACTCCCTCCTTATAAAATTCCCTATTTAGGAAGCCCCTATTTAGGGTTAAAGACTAAGTTCTCTCTTTAGGAAGACTAAGTTCCCCTTTTTAGGAAGAGAAGTAATAGTTAGAGTAAGTGAATATATTTAAGTTTAGTATTTATAATCTATTTATTAAATAGATTAACCCCTAATAACTATAGCCTAAGGAAGATATCTATATTT
>JAXISO010000232.1:0-67282 GCA_036785465.1 Colletotrichum agaves
AAATAAATTATATTATAAGTTCTTTTTTCAATATATATATATATATATATATTATAATAAAATATAAATATATAATTAATATACTTTATAAATACTTTATAGGTTTTAAATATAGTATTATAATAATATAAAACTAAATTATAAATATATATATAAAGAAAAGAGATTATAATAAGATTTTTTTAAAGGGTAAGGTGAGGTACACACTATGGTATATAGAAGTGGGAGTGGAGAATGCATAGAACAACTGCGTTCTGTGCAGGGGTTGTATCGGTCTGCTGCTGAAACCTATGCCCTGTGGCTAAGGTAATCTGCTAATGGAAGTACCTGCCTTGTACAACGCTATCGCATGGGTCCTTCCCAATGACATTTCATCACTTGGTATCTTCCTGGTCGACACCGACCGCTTTTCGTCCCAACCTGACTTGGGACGTGGATGATTTACTCAACATAACTTCTGGCGGCAGGAACAGCTTCGCTATCAACCATGTCATCTTAAGTCCAGGAAGCAGGAACCTACCTATATACAAACAGTGCCTTATGGTAATTTGGTCATGGCGGGAGTGATCACGGGGCATATCCTACGATTCCGTCATTGGGTGAGGACGCCGCCTGCTACTGGCCATCATTTCCACCCACCGTGCTTTCCCCTTTCTCACCCCGGCTGCTGCAGACACAATAGGCAAGTACCCACCCTCACCCCTCGTCCGCCCGCACCGCCACACCTGCCCATTCGACGCTCCTGCCTCTCCATGGGCTCCCAGCCAGTGGGCCGCAACTGCTGTTCGGTGGGTTTGCGCCTCGCTTACCCTCGTCCGTCGTTCCCCCCTGCTCACGAAAGGGAAAAAAAAAATATTTGTATTTCAGGTCGCGGCTTGACCTCCCTTCCTCTCTCCTTTCCTCCACATCACAACTTCAAGATCCTGTGTCACCGCGCAACGCAACGTCGTCTGTCAATCTCTCTCAAGCTTTCTAGGGCACCAAGCTACCCTGAGAAAATCCCCCCTCCATTGTTTCAGAGTTCAATCTCCTCGAACTTCAATCCAACAAGCCTACCGAACCAACGCTCCTGTCACCAGGTCCAAAGTTCGTCCGCACGTCATCTGTCATCACGCACCTTCATCCTGCACGCAGCCTACAAAACACACCAAACCTCTTCCTCATCCAGCCAAACACCGCCAACATGTCTGCTGCCGTCGAGAAGGTTTCCGAAGCCGTCAATGACGTTACCAACGCTCTGAGCAATGCCTCTCTTAACGACAAGGCCGCCGATAAGCCTGCCGCCAACAACGATGCCGTCCTCGCCAGCGCTGCTGAGGGACGTCGTCTTTACATCGGCAATCTGGCCTACGCGACAACTGAGGGGGAGTTGAAGGAGTTCTTCAAGGGTTACCTTGTGTAAGTCGCCCGTTTTCTTCATTACCTGACATGTGTCGTCACGGTACCCGTAGCCCACTGGAACTTCCGGACGACTAGCACCTTCCCCCGACCACCATTCACTCGAATACATGTGCCCCGGCATGTTGCACTACACCGATCCATTTCGCCTGACATTGCCTCGGACTCGCGCTGCACCGACATGGGATATATGTCCCTGCCATGGTCACGCTACCGGGCAGACCGCCTCTCTTGCATGTCACGATGTTGCTCCGTGGCCACTCCTCCCTCACCAGCCCCGCAAATTCCACCCACTCGCGTCGCGTGCCAGCTCATACTGACCCGCATTTTCCCACAGCGAATCCGTCTCCATTCCCAAGAACCCTCGCACCGACCGACCTGTTGGCTACGCCTTCGTCGACCTCTCCACCCCTACTGAGGCCGAGCGCGCCATCTCTGAGCTCAGCGGCAAGGAGATTCTGGAGCGTAAGGTCTCCGTTCAGCTTGCTCGCAAGCCTGAGCCCGCCGGAGAGAAGACCGAGGGTGTCAACGGAGAGGGCGGTGGTGAGGGTAACCGCCGCCGACCTTCTGGCCGTGGCCGTGGCCGTGGTCGTGGCCGCGGTGGTCGTGGCGCTCGTGGTGGCCGTGTGAGTCATATCGAAAAGCCATACTCGCGATACTATTGCTGACGCCGCCTAGGAGGAGGGTGCCGAGGGCGCTGTCGCCCCCGTTGAGGCCGCTGCTGAAGTCCCGCCTACTTCTGAGGTTCTGCCTTTGACCGACGCCACCAACAAGAACACTACTGACGCCGGCAAGACCGAGAAGCCTGCTCAGACCCGTGCTCCTCGTGAGCGCCGCGAGCGTGGCCCCCCTGCCGATGGCATTGCCTCCAAGACTAAGGTCATGGTCGCCAACCTGCCCTACGATCTAACCGAGGAGAAGGTCAGTTTTCGACCGAGAATTTGAATGAAATGCTGCTGACAATCGCATAGCTCAAGGAACTCTTCGCCGCGTACGAGCCTTCTTCTGCCAAGATCGCCCTACGTCCTATCCCCCGCTTCATGATCAAGAAACTTCAGGCTCGCGGTGAGCCCCGCAAGGGCCGTGGATTCGGATTCGTTACTCTCGCTTCTGAGGAACTCCAGCAGAAGGCCGTGAACGAGATGAACGGCAAGGAGATCGAGGGCCGTGAGATCGCCGTCAAGGTTGCTATTGACAGCCCTGACAAGACCGATGAGGAGGCCAACGCTCCTAAGGAGGAGACCAAGGCCAACGGCACCCAGGAGGCTGCCACTGATGCCACCGCTACTCCTTCTGCCGCCCCTGCTGCTACCCCTGCTGCGGATGCCACACCCGCGGCTCCCGCTACCACTACCGCCTAAACCCAGGCAAAATCAAACCCAACCAGCCCCGGCATGTCGTCTTTGAGCCACACTTCAAAGACTTCGCCTTTACGAGCTTCATGATGCGGTATCTGTTACGACGATTTCCCCTTTTTGGAAGTGCCCCTAAGACAGGTGGCCACTACATCTACGTCTGCTCTCTCCAGACTCGTTCTCGGTAGCTAGACCAGACACGATGTGCAGCGCTGCCACCATCCCTAAATTAATACACACGATCTCACGGACCACCTCCTGTATTTGTTACCTACCTCCCTTTTCTCCGTCACCCTGTGCTGGGTTGTACATTAGCTTTAGCTCGAGGCGGTTTGGAAGGAAGAGGAAAAGTTCGGCGCAAAACGAATAAAAACGGGTAGCTTTTTGCAGTTCATGACAGGTGCCAACCAGGCTGCAGTGATTGTGAAATGTCAGCTGCAGACGGTGATTAGTGTTGCAAATTGTAGTTCCAATTCGCGTCCGTCTGAACGTCAGACAAGGTGCCGTCCCCTCACGATGGAAAATGCGGACGGATGCTTCCAAAGGTACCTAATGCTAGAATGGAAGGCTTGGGTGGAATCCAGTCGGTTTCAGTGGCGCCTGTCTATGTTTCGTGGAATCGTGGGCTGTCATTGGCGGCGTTAGAAGGGCCCAAAAGCCAAGTGTCCCAGAGGTCCAAGTCTCCAGAATACGCAGTACCCATAAGATTCCCGTCTTTGGCTCCCGTCTTTGGCCCCTTGTCTATCAGAGTACATGGGGAGCTCACGAATGCTTTTCTTGCTTTTCTACCTACGTACGAAAGTAAAAGACGTTACAAAACGAAGATACTCCAGAAAACCGATCGATCCTCTGCTGGCTGGCTACACGGATCAGTGTTTCCTTTAGGTAGGCTGCGAAAGTAAAGGGCCCTGCCCTACCTTAGTAAGGTAAACCTGGAAGATAAGGTAGTCAGTGTCATTGACAAACTGAGGCTCACGTCGCGTGCACCCTGGACTGATGTGGATGAAGCCTGAGGTACCTCACCTACCTACCTACATACATTACCACGCTATGAACGACTGCCCACCTCATCCTCCCGAGTAAGTCCCGCCACCCTGGTTTGCAGAAGCCACAACCCCTTATCGGCACCCAAAGGACAAAGCCCCTCCACAAATTCTCGCTGCGACAACCTCGAGCATACCTCAAACCGCGCGAGCCGGTTTTCACACTTCCACTCTTTAATCTACGCAACTGAATTCTTCCCACGATGGCTTCCAAGGCCATGTGGGAAGTTGACCCGGAGACGCGGGCCAAGGTGAGTCTTTTTCCAACGACGTCTGCCGCATTGCGACAGCGCATCTTCCTGCTGACTCTGTCGTATGCTAGCTGGCCGCGATCCAAAAGGAGGCCAAGAACAACGTCTGCTGCGACTGCAACGCGCCGTCGCCGCAATGGGCCTCCCCAAAGTTTGGCATTTTCATCTGCTTGTCATGCGCGGGCGTTCACCGTGGCCTCGGTGTGCACATCTCCTTCGTGCGCAGCATTTCCATGGATGCCTTCAAGCAAGTCGAGATTGAGCGGATGCGCCTCGGAGGAAACGAGAACTGGCGAAACTTCTTCGAGCAACACGAGGACACCAAGATGAGGGGCATTTCTTGGGACGATGCGACCATCGCCGAGCGATACAGCGGAGAGGTGGGGGAGGAGTGGAAGGACAGGCTCACGTCCAAGGTCGAAGGCAAGGACTACGTGCCCGGTGAGAGGAAGGCCGCACCTACACCCGTTGCCAAGCCTACCAGTAGAACCGGCACGCCATTGAGCGGCACGAACAGTCGCTCCGCCAGCCCCGGCAGGAAGGTTAAGGTGGACGACAAGTACTTCTCCCAGCTCGGCGCCGAGAACGCCTCAAGGCCAGATCACGTTCCTCCGAGCCAGGGCGGCAAATATGGAGGCTTTGGTAACACGCCCATAACTGAGAAGAAAGACGGCGGCATACCGACGGTGGACGAGCTGCAAAAGGACCCCATGGCGGCGCTGACCAAGGGCTTCGGCTGGTTCACGACTACCGTCTCCAAGACGGCCAAGAACGTCAACGATGGCTACATTCAGCCCACAGCGAAACAGGTGGGTGACCCTTCTACTTCTACTGGAATTCCGTCTCCGCCCGCCCCGGCCCGGACGAAGAGGTCAGGACTAATACGTCGCCCACCAGCTGGCTGAATCCGAATTTGCGAGACAGGCGCAGGTTGCTGCTGGCCAAGTCGGTCGTGTCGCGCAACAGGGCGCCCGCAACGCCCAGGATGGATTCAACCGCTTCGTCGAGGGCCCGAACAATCAGGGTCGTCAGGGATCAAGGCAAGTGCCCTTGGACGAGAGCAAGAAGGATTTCTGGGACAGCTTTTCGAGTCTAGCGGACCAAAGACAGCAGAACAGCGGCAGCTCCATCGGAACGTCTGCTATGGGCAAGAAGACCGGCGGAGGTTCAGCCCCTGCTGCGAAGAAGAATAATGATGGTTGGGATGACTGGTGAGCGGTGCTTGCTTCGGGTGAATAGGGGTGTTGAGCGGTTGTTGTGCTTCAGCAGGCTTGCATATCGTAGATTATCAACTTTGTTTCATCGTCTATCTTTGGAAACGGACTGAGGTCTCATCAGCATGGACCTTGAATGAGGAGCTTCTATAAGTCGCATAACGCAGCTTTCGGCAGGTATGGAATTACATCCATGGATCCTAAACGCAAATTAGTGTAGGCCGACTAGCAAAAATCGTGGTTGGCCAATCTTCGGGATTGTGTGAATACGGCGCGCCGGCGTCTTTGTTCTGAATGACCGAGAAAGGTTAGGCGGAGCGGTGACCCGAGGTTAGCCGTCTTCGCTGCACGGATGTCCCATTTTCCCCAGTGACGACACGGCGCGGACGACTTCGGACTCGATCCCATTCAGCGTCCCAATCCAACCCCACCACCCCCGACCGCCACAGCATCAACTCTCCGAGGCCATTGATCAAGCCAAAAGAGAGTCCTGGATATGTCCGCCCTCAGAATTCTCGTTCCCGTCAAGCGGGTCATCGACTATGCTGTGAGTAGTGTTTCCCCCTCTCGAAGCTGTCCCCGTCCAATTGAGTACGCAGAAGTTTGGCTCGTGATCCACGAAGACCGAGCTGACTTCGGACAAACAAAAACAGGTCAAGCCCCGAGTCAACAAGGCCCAGACGGGCGTCGAGACGGCCGGCGTCAAGCACTCGATGAACCCCTTTGACGAGCTTTCGGTTGAAGAGTCGGTCCGCATCCGCGAAAAGAAGCGAGCCCCCGGTGGCGTCGAGGACATTACCGTCATCTCAGCGGGACCACCCAAGGCCGTCGACGTGCTCCGAACGGCCATGGCCATGGGCGCCGACCGCGCGATCCACGTAGAAATCAAGGACGGTGAAGAGCTCGAGCCTCTGTCGGTCGCGAAGCTGCTGCGAAAGGCGGCCGAGGAGCACAAGTCTAACCTCATCATCCTCGGCAAGCAGAGCATCGACGACGACGCGAACCAGACGGGCCAGATGCTGGCTGGGCTCCTGGGTTGGTCGCAGGCGACGCAGGCGAGCGAGGTCAAGTTTGGGGAGGGAGATTCCGTCAGCGTCACGCGCGAGGTCGACGGTGGTGTTGAGACGGTCAAGGCGAAGCTGCCTTTGGTCATCACGACCGACCTGAGACTGAACGAGCCGCGTTACGCCAGCTTGCCGAATATTATGAAGGCGAAGAAGAAGCCCCTCGAGAAGAAGAAGCTGGCGGATTATGGTATTGGGGTCGAGAAGAGGTTGAAGGTTTTGAAGGTCACAGGTGAGTTTGTGCTTCTTGGCGAGGCGCGTAGCTGGTGCGTGCAAGTTCTAACGAATTTCTTGCAGAGCCTGCTCAACGACAGGGTGGTGGCAAGGTCGAAGACGTCGACGGGCTCATTTCGAAGCTCAAGGAGCTCGGCGCCTTGTAAGGGGCGTGACTTAATTGGCTGTATCAGTACTCATGACCTGTTCGCAATAGACTTGCTCGAATTCGGCTTTCGGCTGCTTGGTTTTGCATATGAGTTAGCTATGCTCTGATTGACAGCCACAGAGCACTGTGTCACAGCAGCAGCAGGATATTGAAATTGACAGCAATTCCGCCTAGGTTAGCAGCGGCTGGATTGCAAGTAATGCAGAGCTGCAATCAACACAATCCCTCGACTACGGTATCCGGAAGGCCCTGGTACGCCATGACTTCCCTAACAAACTGTCATCCAGATACTGCTATCGACTTTTTACTGGCAGCTATTTTAGTTTTCCAGACGGGAAGTATGTCAATGAATGGGCCAATTGGTGGTCCGCAATCTGTTACTGGAAATGGCAAAATTTCATGCATTCATTGGCCGTGGACGGTGTCGCTTTACTTCGATGTTGAGCTAAATGTCTGAAATATCATCCACTTACTCAAGCACCACCAACCTCACCCATGCTAGCGTACTCAAGCGGTGCAGAACTTTCTTTTGGTAGAATTCGAAGGAGGACGAGCTCGTGAGACCTTACCAGCAAATTCTGGATTGCTGCAGGATAGACTTATCAAAAACTACCGAACTACGCATCCCTCAGGCTCTCTAGTTGGCGGCGTCCTTGACTTGGCCATAAGCCGATCCGCCGGCAGCAGCATCAAACTCCATTGCCTCATTCAGCCCCACAATGGAAAATAACTTGCGCGGTGTGAAATCCCGCTGTGTCCCAACCTCGCCCGTCTCCTTCAATCTCTTCAGCGAGTCCCTAATAGCTTCATAGGCCGGCGCGATCGCCGCAAACGGCACAATCATCATTCTGAAGCCAATCTCCTTGGCCTGAGCAGCAGTCCATGACGGCGTTGAAGCATGCTCAACCATATTCAACAAAACCGGCGTCGGAGCCAGAGCCTTGCACGCCTGCCTGGCCTGCTCTTCGCTCCTCACACCTTCGAGGAAGGCGAGATCCGCCCCAGCAGCGATGGCCGCCTTCAACCTGTTCAAAGCCTCGTCGAACCCGTGCGTCTGCAACGCGTCCGTCCGCGCGATGACAACGATGTCGGAACCGATCTTGCGGCGAGCCAGCGTGGCGGCCTTGATCCGCGCAGCAAAGGTGTCGACGTCGACAACCTCTTTTCCAGCGAGATGCCCGCAACTCTTCGTCTGCACCTGATCCTCAATGTGCAAACCGGCGACGCCTGAGCGGGCGTACTGCGTCACGGTGCGCGCGACCTGATTCGGGCCGCCGTAGCCCGTGTCCGCGTCCGCTACCAGCGGCACGGAGGGATCCAGGTTCGCCAGCATCTCGGCGTGCGCGCGCATGTCGTTCAACGTCGCGTAGCCGAGGTCTGGGAGACCCAGTCTCGAGGCGGACGTACCCGCGCCAGTCTTGCTCGGCGTTAACTGTTTGGGTTGCAGGGGTGGGCGAGGGTGTGTGTCATTACCATGTACAAACCATCAAAGCCGACTTCGAGCGCGATCCGGGCGCTGAAGCCGTCGTAGACTCCCGGCAGTAGAACCAAGTCGTCCGTTTCCTTGAGGCGGCGACGCAGTTGCGTTGCTGCGGAGATGGGGGCTGTAGAACTGTGCGACGACATTGTGACCTGAGTCGTGATGGGTGGGTAGTAGTGATCAATGACAGAAGCAGGTGAGGTCACCTTCAAGGAATGCGGTGTTTATAGACTTCGGCTGTCCACAAAACTCATGGGATGAGATGAGGGCTGCCAGTAGCGCCTTCGATCGGCCATGTGTTTGCATTTATAAACCTCCATGACGCAAGCTGCGTGTTATTCAATGTCCACAAGAGGTGGGCTTCCTTGCCTTTCGGGAATATCGGAGAGTGCACGCTAGAGAAATCCTCTGTGCTATTACTGCCTCAGAGAGGTGGGGGCCACTCATGAGCCTCGATTTTGGAGACCGTAATTGAGCGGAGTCTGGTATTCCCGTCTTGTTTGCCCCCTTTCTTCGGATGGGAAGTCAGTCGAAGGGTTTGAGAGATGGTGGAGTCTGCGGGACCGTGATCGGGTTGGCGATGTTTTTTTGATCCATCTCATCTCTCACCTAACAATAAAGCCAACCAGCAATTACCGAGCTTTTCTGGCCTTGACTTGAGCATAAGTTGGCGCTAGTCTTCCCGTCTTCACGCGTCGCAATCGCAAACCAATGGGGCAAAAGATTGCACGATTATAGACTTTGAGCCTGGAACACTCTTCCCCTCTGTCAGGCCCACATCACCATAAGCGAGATGCATGAGTTGGATGTTCAGAGGTATGCATTTACACCCAAATATGGGATATTTGCATTAGCTCCATATAACCTCCTTTTTCTTAGTATATATACTATTTTTTGGTATATTAGTTAGTTATATACTAATTAATTAGTTTTATACTTTATACTATAATTATTAGCTATATTATTACTTAATAGTTATAAGCCTAGTTAATTTTTAATAAGAGTATTTTAAATTATAAAATTATTTTCTAATAATAATTAAAGCTATAAATTAGTTATAAAGTAAATTTTTTTATAATTAAAGTTATTATAACCCTAAGTATTTAATTTAATTATATAATACTATTAGTAATTATATTGAATATATAATAAATAGGGGAAGTCTAAAGAGATTAACTAGGTACCCCTTAAGATAATTATTAATAGAAGAAAGACTTAAAAAGAGAGGAAAATAATTTCCTACTAAGTAATAATAAATCCCTTAAATTAATAAAAATCCCTTAAATTAATTACTAAATAAGAAAAATTTAAAATAAGTTTAAATAATATAAATATAAAT
Source organism: Colletotrichum agaves (assembly GCA_036785465.1). Taxonomy (NCBI): domain Eukaryota; kingdom Fungi; phylum Ascomycota; class Sordariomycetes; order Glomerellales; family Glomerellaceae; genus Colletotrichum; species Colletotrichum agaves. Next base: position 9,527 of record JAXISO010000232.1, read on the forward strand.
ACTTTATATTTATATAATAATAATAATTAAGTTAAATAGTTTAATTATATTATAATAATTACTAATTAATATAGAATTAAGAAGTATATTAATCTAAATAAAATTATTAATAATAAAAAGCCTACTCTTATATTATTATTAAATAATAATTTATTATTTAATAATAGAACTTAAATTACTAAGTTTAAGTATTAAAGTTAATTAGAGAACTATAAGTATATTAGGGATAATTTAATTAAATTAAATAAAGATATTATAATATTAATTAATTAGATTTATTTTAATTAAGTAATTAATTAGTTTAATTCTTAATTAATTCTTAAGGCCCTATAATAATAGTTCTAATTAAATAACTTTTTAAAATAATACTATATTCTCTAATAATATAATACTTATTTTTAATTAATTAAATAATTCTAAGTATTTAAATAATTAATTACTTATTAGGAAATACTAGAGGAAATTATAATAATAAAAATATTATTCTTAATAAGTTCTACTTTTTAAGTTTTAGACTTCCTAAATATTATTAAAAAAATAACTCTAGACTATTATACTAGTACTACCTTCTCCTTCTTAAATAATAATTATAGAAATAAGGAATAAGAGAAGGGAAATAATTAATTTTCTTTTATATAAATACTAAGTATAAAGTAGGCTTATTAATTTTACTATTAGGTATAAATATTTTACTCTAACTAGCTTACTCTATTTAAGTCTTTATTATTAAAATAGTCTAAGGGCTTAAGTTTTATAATTTAGTAGGGAGAGAATAAAAATTTAAAAGGTTTAGAAAAGAAAAAGTAAAAGTATAATAAACTAGAGTACTTAATATATTATAAGTACTATTAAATATTAGAATACTATTATTTAAATTTATATAAGAGAAGGTCTTTATATAATTCTAATTCTATAATAAATAAGAAATATATTAAGGTTAGATAAGTATAATTAAATAAATTAGAGAACTAGAGTATTAAGGAGAAATTAGAGAAGGAGATTAAGTAACTAAATAATAAATTATTATTATTTAATAATTAAAGGAATAATAATAATAATAATTATTAAATATTATAATTTAAATTTTAATTCTAAGATTATTATAATAAGATAAATATATTCCTTTATAGTTAGGATAGTTAAAATAATAATAAATTAATTTATTCTTCCTCTTTTTATACTTTTAAATAAATAAGCTTTATTACTAGTAATACTCTCTAGAGTAATATAATTATTAATTATAGAATTATATTCTATATTTATAATAATATTAATTAAATAAGTAATCTTAATTATACTTAGTAAAAGTAAATTCTTATAAGAGGAGGGATAATTATTATAGAGGTAATTAATAAAATAAAAGTTAAGTTTAATTAAGGGAATATAAAAAAGAAGAGTATATTAATTCTAAATATATAGTATTATTTATTATACTTAATAATATTATTCTTAGTAAAGGTTCTTTAGAATAAAAGCCTTATATTTATTATTAAAATCCTAGGCTTTAAAAATAAAAAGGGAGAGGTCCTTTATTTTACCTCTTATTAACTAGAATAGTATATTATTAAATATTATTCTTAAAAAGAAAAAGAGAATAAACCTAAGTAAATTTAATTTAATATTAGAGGTAATAATTAATTATATACTAGGTTTAAATTCTCTAAGAATAAGTAATTCTTAAAAGCTAAAACTTAATTATAATATAAAAAATTAGGCTACCTAAGTATAAGAGGCCTAGAATAAATAATAAAAATTACTATAAGTATTAAATTAAAGGGAATTATTAAGAATAAATATAAAGCCTATATAATTAATAAAGTAATTTAATAAGTTTTAAGGAGACCTCCTAATTATTAGCCTATAGTACTAGGGAACTATATTACTATTAATTTCTTCTCTATAAGTAATACTTATAATAGAGAGAAGTACTTCTTACTATTTATAAATTAATAATTAGACTTTATTTAGGGATAAACCCTAAGAATTAAAAAGGAGAGCCTCTAAATAATATAAAAGATTATTACTTATTTTAAATAATAATATAGTATTATAATATTTATTATTTAACTTAATTAGAATATAACTCTTAAGAATACCTTTAATATTTAAATAATAATAAAAGGAATACTTATTAAAAAATTAGTAGATTATATAAATACTTAGAATCCTACTAAGAAGTATAGTGGGATTATATTTATAATTATAAAATCTCTAAAATATTAATTATAATTTCCTAAATTTATAATACTAGAACTTATTAGAATAATAATTTACCTAGTAAATAAATTAAATTATTATTACTATAAATAGAAAACTCTAGAAGGTTTTATTAATAACTAACTTAATAAATAACTAAATACTTCCTATTATTAAATAAAGCTCCTATAAATTAATTATCTTAAGAAATATAAATATTAAGTATACTTATTAATAAAGACTTATAAAAAAAATAAGTAGTATATAAATAAAACTCTACTAAGAGTATATATTAATTATCTCTATAATTATAATAGTACTAATATTTACTAGATTTAAATACCTTTATTAAGTAAAATTCTTTAAATTTATAATATTACTTTTAATAAGAATATTATATATAATTTAAGAATTAAAAATACTAACTAATTATACTAATAAGAACTTTAATTTATATTTAAGTAATTTAAAATTAAAAACTTAAACCTAATTATAAAAGAATTACTAATAAACTCTATACTATAGAATAGAGATAAATAACTCTATAAAGCTAATCTTTAATTACTTAAGAAGGCCTAGTTTAAGTTAAATATAAATATATAATTACTAAGCCTAATATTCTTAAGAGAATAATTAATAGTATTAATTAGTTTAATTAAGGGGGTAATAAAAGAAATAAATATTACTTAAGAGTAATAATAAATTATTAAGTTAATTAAAATTCTAGAGTAAGTAAATAACCTAATTTCCTATTTAATAATAATAAGGAGAAGAAAGCCTAAAAATTCTTATAATAATACCTTATTTAATTAGAGAATTCTAGTTAAATAAGTTAATTATTAACTAAGTATTACTATAAGGTTATTAGTAAAAAGATAAGTAAGAGAGACTTCCCTAAATTAATTTAATTTCCTACTACTAATAAATATAATTAAGAATAAGAATTAAAAAAATACTTTAGTAAAAAACTTAAGTAAAATTTATTACTAAGACTTTTAATTAATCCCTATAAATTATATAATAATAAGGAAATATTAATACTAGAATAAGTAACTAACTATAATAAATATTAAATATTAAATTATTTAGAATAAGGGAATATTTAAATTTATTAGATTTAAGAATATTAAAAAGGAATATTAAATCCTTCTCCTTAAATAAATATTTATATATAAATTTAATAAGTATAATTATTTAAGAAAATTTAAGGTAAGGATTTATATAAAGAGAGACTTTTAATTAGAAAATAGACTTAATACTTATATATTAATACTTACCTTATATTTATTTAAAAGTATTATAATAATTATAATAAGATTTAACCTTAAATTAATTTAACTTAATACTATAAATACCTTTATAAATATAATATTAAATAAAATTATTTATATTTATTACTCTCCTAAATTTAATAGACTAGGTAAATACTTTATACTTTAAAAAGCTTTATATAGTTTCTAATAATTATCTCTCTTATAGTAATAAAGTCTTAAAATAACTTTATAACTCCTAAACACTAAACTATTAAATAAAAATAATTATATTTTTATTATAAATAGTATATTAATTTTTATATTTATAAATAATATTATAATTCTCTTTTAAAAGGGAGATTATATTAAAGTAAAAGTTATTATTAATAGACTTAAGTTAACCTATAAAATAATAGAAATAAGTAAATTAAGTATATTTTTAAGTATTTAAATTATTTAAGATTATTAATAATATAAATTATAATTCTATTTTAATAAATATATTAAGAAAATCTATAATAAATTTAATATTAATAATATAATCTTATTATAAATAATAATAACCCTTATAATATTTAATAAATTAGTTCTTAATTCTAAATAAGCCTTTAATAATAAAATTTACTTATATTAATATAAATTTAAATTTATTAATTATATAATTATAATTACTTAATTAAATATTATAAGAATATTATTAAGATTAATAGAATTCTTTATAAACTTATTTATTAAGTATTATAAAATAATTAATTAATACCTTATATATTTATAGTAAATAAAGTACTTAGTAATTAAATTTAATACTAAAAATAAGGGATTTCTCTTTTATACTTTAAATACCTCCTTTATTAATAATAGTATTACTTATAAAAGTACTTAGGGCTATATAATAATATTATTTAGAGAACTAATTTTATAGAAGTTATTAAAATAGTATAGAGTTATTACCTCTAGTACTAAGGTGGAATTAATAGTCCTCTCTAGTATTATAAAAGAGTATTTTATTATTATTTAACTTATAAATAGGTTTTAATTTAAGCTTAATAAAGACTTTTATATATATTATAATAATACTTAAACTCTCTAATTATTAATTACTAAGTAATTTTAAGTAATTAGTAAATTATATTATATTAATATTAATAATTTATAAATATAATAAAAGATTAAAGAAGGTAAAATTAAATTTAAATAAATTAAAATAAATAAAATAATTATTAATAAGTTTATAAAGGCTTTTTTAGCCTAAAATTAAAATTAATTTATAATTTAATTAAGTATAATAAATATTAGGGTTATAATTAATAAAAATAATACCTAAGAGATACTTTTTATAATTAGAAAATATACTATTTAAATTATTTAATTCTAGGTTATAAAATAAAATAAAACCTAACTATAAAATCCCTTTTAATTATAAGATTTTCTTATATTTACTTAATTCTCCTTTATATAATTTAAATTTATAAGTCTAATATTTTTATTTTATAATAAAATTCTTTATTATAAAGTTTTATATTTTAATAATATAAATTACTATATAATATATATTAAAATAATAAAAGAGAAACTAGAACTCCTTCTAGGATTTATACTTAGCTTAAATAAGTATTACTTTAATAAGAGGTCTTAGAAATTAGGAGACTAAAGTTTTAATAAGTAGAAAACTCTATTAATAATTTATAAATATATAATTCTTAATTTTATTATTAAAGTAATTAGAATCCATATTTTAATAATATTAAAAAATAATAATTAGTAGAAATTTATAACCTTAAATTAAACCTAAAACTTTAAGTTAAATTACTAGCTTTTTTAGTTAAATATATTTAATTAAGTAATAAATTATATTATTTAATTAAATACTCTAAATTTAATTTAAGGGGGGATTTCTATAATAAATTTAAATAATAATAAAATATATATATTATAAGTATAATAGTTAGCCTTAGAATAAGTTTATAATAGGAATAATAAATATAGGTATAATTATTATAATATAGACCTCATAATAGCCTTATCTCAAGGTCTAAGGGGGTGTATTAGGCCCACATCACCATAAGTAAGATACATGAGTTAGATATTCAGAGGTATGCATTTACGCCCAAATATGGGATATTTGTATTGGCTCCATACAACCTCCTTTTTCTTAGTGTATGCGCCATTTTTCGGCACATTAGTTAGTTACACACTAATTAATCAGTTTTGTACTTCGCACCATAATCGCTGGCCATACTGTTGCTCAACACCCTCCAATAGGCTCACGACACGACCAACGTGATTTGATTCTGGGGTAGATGGGTGAATCAGCGTGCCCGGCAGGATTTAGCTTCGTTATCGGGTATTTGGCTTTCTCAGCTCGTCGTGGTGCCTTGGCATGCGGATCTTCTCATGTGTTTTGGGATTTGGGTAATCGGTGAAATGTGTACATAAATATGAACACCCTGGTTTCCTTGTTTCCTTCAATGAGACCTCAACGCCGCTGCTGCCGAGTCGAAGACATACGAGAGCGACACCAGCATGGGCAGGATAAGCTTTGCGAGCAAAAATGTCTCCATTGAGGCTGTGGAAAAGGCGTCCCCGGCCGAGCCGCCCTCGACTAATACGACCGATGAGGTTACTATAACACAGTCGGAATGGAAAGCCGCAGAGAAGAGGCTTGTGAGGAAGTTGGACGCGTCGCTGCTGCCGGTGGTTTGGATATTGTACATGTTCAACTATCTCGACAGAAACAGCCTAGCGTGGGTTACCATTTCTGAACAACATGCGATGCTGATGAAAACACAGGCAAGCGAAGTTGAATGGGTTCGAAAAGGATTTGGGGCTCGTGGGGAATCAATTCAACACGGCGATCTCAATATTCAATGCTGGGTTCTTGTCTTCTGATCCAGCGCCTGGTGCCCTTCGTCACTAACCAAAGGCCTCAGATATATGGCGTCCCAACTACCATCCAATATGCTAATCACCCGCGTACGGCCGAGTATCTATATCCCGTGCTGTGCGGTTCTCTGGTCGTGCGTATCGGCTTCAACAGCAGCAGCTACGGACTTCTCGAGCCTAGCCGTCATTCGAGTGGCCCTCGGGATTGTTGAAGCTCCCTTCTTCCCAGGCGTGAGTCTCAAGACCATCATCCCCTGAAGGAAACTCGGTCCCTCGTTACCCCTCTGAACCGCAGACAAATCCAGGTCTTCTACGTCCTCTCATGCTGGTATACACAAAAAGAACTAGCCTTCCGCACAGCGATACTGTACTCGGGCATGCTTGTCGCAAGTGCCTTTGCGGGACTTATAGCCGCCGCCGTCTTCGCCCATCTGGACGGCGTTCGCGGGCTCGCTGGCTGGCAGTGGCTCTTCATAATCGAAGGGGCGGGTAGCTTCGCCTCTGCGTTCACGGCGCTTGCGTTCTTGCCAGACTACATCGGGTCCAAGACGGGGTTGTGTTCGTGGTTGATGACGGAGAAGGAGTTGCAGGTTGCTGCGCAGAGAATGGAGGCGGACCGGGTCTCGATGCCGAAGGCGCAGAGGAGTAGCGTTTGGCATGGATTGCGACTAGCTGTTAGGGATGTGCGGACTTGGCTTTTTGTGAGTTGTGCGGGTTGGCTTGACGACGATGAGCTCGTGTGCTGACTCTGGAGCAGGTCTGTCTGTATGCCTTCTTCCTGTCGTCCCACGGGATAAGCAACTTCTTTCCCACCATCGTCCAGGGGTTCAAGCTCGGCTCGAACACGATTACACTAGTCCTTACTGCGCCGCCGTACCTGCTAGCAGCAGTCGTGGCCTTGGGCTTGGCCATGTCCAGCGACCGCAGTGGGGACCGCGGACTGCACATCGTCGGCTCCTTGTGCGTGGCGATACTGGGATACGTCATCACGGCCGCGACGGTAAGTCTTCCAGTAAGGTATTTCGCCAGCTTTCTGTATGTTTCTGGGGCGTTTGCGCCGACGGGGTTGATCTTCAGCTGGGCTGCGAGCACGCTCAACGAGACCCCTGAGATGAGAGCGGCGGCGACGGCCATTGTGTGTTTGTTGGCGCAATTGGGAAATATCTGGGGGCCCTACTTCTTCAGACCGCAGGATAGCCCGAGGTATCTTTTGGCGTTCATGTTGATGTTGATGTTCTCGGGGTTTGCGATTGGGATGGTGCTTGTGGTGAGGTTCCTTCTGGGCAGAGCGAATGGAAGGTTGATTGCTGAAGCGGACCGGACGGGGAGGAGGGTAAGGTTATATTTATTATGATTCGGGCATACTGACGTACTGATATGGTCCTGGTGCTGGCGCGTCCTGGGCAGGGGTCTATGGGCTGAGGCAGAATGCGAACTCCACTCACAATGACTTTATCGTCATGCTACGTTTGAAATTCCTAGGGGTGTAGCTATATTAACAGCAGACCATAAGTAGCTGAGGTCGGTTGATTGAAATGGTATAGAAGCTGACAAAGCGTTTGCGAATCACGCTATGAGAACCAGAGAGACCTGCATTTTGGCTCACAGTCAACTTCGAAGGCCTCATGGCCACAAATCCCCAAGCACCATTGGTCTGCACTTCCGACCCAGATTCTCCAAGGCACATTAACTTCACAGTTGGTATCTGAACACATCGTGTATCTGCTTAGATTGCCAACAGCCTCTGAGCTCTCTCGTGGATCTAGCCTATCAAAACCGAAAGTAGCCCTAACATGAGTCCGAGGCAATCCTGAGCCTCCTTGGTACTTCTTGACTTTCATTTGACCATGTCCAGCGCCGAACGAAAGAAAACCATGCACTTGCGGCTTTAGTTTCCTGGAACACAAATCAGATATGAGCATCACAAAGTTGAACAACGTTGAAACAGCCGATTCCTTTGCAGTGAACCCCGCCCCGAGCAAAAGATTACGAGGTATGGAGCCCACCTGTGGGTGGAAGCTGACGTTCGACTCAGACATCATGTTGAAAAAGGGTCTATTTTGATACAACACTGCCTGATCGCCAACCACCTTGGTATGCGGTCGACCAATCAAAACTCTCAACGGGGTGTAGGCAACAAGACGCCTGTCCACGTGTCAAGGCCACTGGCGAAGTGGAATCGACAATAGGGTAAATTGCTCTTCAGTCTCGTAATTCTGTTCTGGGAACATACAAACCGAAAGGAGTAAAAGAAACGACTTCCCGTAGCAACATAAGAGTTGGTTGGCGCTTGAAGCCCCTGGAAAGAGAAAGACCACTCAGAATGAGCTGGGGTTGTCGATGAGATAGTGTTGCCAGCTTCTCTCTCTCTCTCTTTGCAAAGATACCGACCCAACTCAAGATTGAAGAGGGTCTGAAACCGCTCGTTTGTTTGCCCTAGTTTCTGGTTGGCAAGGGAGAGCCCGACAGGCCGGAAGCGGAGAGGACCCCAGTTTGCCCCGTTTGCTCCGGTCAAGGTTCTGACTTACATGCAGTTAGAGCGTTTAGTGTGGACTATGCATTGTTCGAGGTCGGAGTTGACTGGGCAGGACACCTCAGGTCCTTGGCGACAATGCCCACCACCACTCCAGAAAGTGAGCCAATTTCAGGACATTGACAGACGCGATCAAGATTGTCGGAAGCTGCGATTTCACGCCAACCAAATGGCGGCTCAAATCTTTGATATTGTGTAGGTAATGTAATGTGACTAGGCAGGGCTGATAAGGACCGGCGAAAGCGAACGCCTTGATATCTACTCGTAACTTACCTTTCTAAACCTCACCTGAGGTTACGTTACGTTACGTAAGGCGAATTGGACGAATTGTCTAAGCACATTTCCTCACGTCAAAGCCCCTCGATAAAATACACTGTAACGACGACATCGGCGGGCGCGCCCTGACGGTGGGGCAGGTACCTACAGAGGTAAGGTAGCTAGCTACCTGGCCGCAGTGACGGCCCCAATCACTCCCCGTGGCCAGCAGCCTACCTTATCAAAGAGTCCAGTCCCCACCAGGGCCAGCAAATTTGCATTTTTCCTAAGTACCTAGCTTCTGCTAGCAGCGACCTTGAATGCCCGACCCCGTCGTGGCGGGTTGAGCTGATGTGTGTGTGACTCCGCGCCGACGCTCGTACTCTAGTGCTGTCAGGTATTTTTCTACCCGATATCTGCCTCCTCTTAACTGTTTTTTTCCCTTCTTCACTTTTCCCTTTTCCCATTTTCCTCCTCACCAACACAAAAAAAACCCTGCCGCATCGTGCAACATCCCCGTCACAAAATACCTCCGGCCTTTACCCCTTCACCACCATTTCTTCTGATCGTTTTTTTTGTTTTGCAAATCTGCCCTTATGAACGGGCGCCCGTCAGTCTTCACCTCTCAGGTAAGTAGACGCTGCACTTCATCATCTCTCTTATCTTGGTGTGGGAGCTGAGGTCATGGCCTTCGTGATGCTCAACCCCGCTGCTCAAAACTCTGTCTCGTGCTCGTGCATGCCGCTCAATTGAACCCACTGGGCTCAGCCTGCACACTCGTATACTCTCAATCACACACAGTGTTGCGAAATCTCAGTAGCTGACTCGTTATCATTAGGATTATCTCTCAGGTCTGCACGATGCCCTCGTCGGTTGACTCACCGCTCCCCTCCAAGCGCAAGACTAACCATGGCAATAGACCACCTCTGGAAGGCTTCCAGGGCATAAGGGTCTTTTGACATAATCAGCAACTGCCTCATCGTCAACCCTTCCCAAACGAAAAACAACATGTTCTCTCGATTGGCAACCCAATTCTCCAAGCCCGCGGTCAAGAGTGCCGCCGGGTTGAGCTCTGGCTTCCGAGCTCAGACCCGATTCCTCTCCAAGCAGGTCGTTGGCAGCAAGGGCCGCAAGATGCCCTTCAACCAGACCCGCGCCACCGCTCCCGTCTCCAACCTCGACGCCACCCTCACCATCCGAGTACGTTACTGCCAACACCTGACTGTCACCAAGGGCAACATTTCGCTGACCAGAAACACAGGATGGTCCCGTATTCTCGGGCCGAGCCTTCGGAGCAAATTCTAACATCTCCGGCGAGGCTGTCTTCACTACCTCCCTCGTGGGATACCCCGAGTCCATGACCGATCCCTCTTACCGCGGCCAGATTTTGGTCTTCACCCAGCCCCTGATCGGCAACTACGGTGTACCCTCCAACCAGCTTGACGAGTTCAAGCTTCTCAAGTACTTTGAGTCACCCCACATTCAATGTGCCGGTGTCGTTGTCGCCGACGTCGCCGAGCAGTACAGCCACTGGACTGCTGTCGAGAGCTTGGGTGAGTGGTGCGCGCGTGAGGGCGTACCCGCCATCTCCGGTGTTGATACCCGTGCCATTGTCACCTTCCTCCGTGAGCAGGGTTCTTCCCTTGCTAGGATTACTATTGGTGATGAGTACGACGCCGATGAGGACGAGAGCTTTATCGACCCTGGCCAAATCAACCTGGTCAAGCGCGTCAGTACCAAGGCTCCCTTCGTTGTCGAGTCACCGGGTGCCAAGTACCACGTTGCCTTGATCGACTGCGGTGTCAAGGAGAACATCCTTCGCAGCCTTGTCAGCCGCGGTGCTTCTGTCACTGTCTTCCCTTACAACTACCCCATCCAGAAGGTTGCCGCCAACTTCGATGGTGTCTTCATTTCCAACGGCCCCGGCGACCCTACCCACTGCCAGGACACCATCTACAACCTGGGCCGCCTGATGGAGACCTCCCCCGTCCCCATAATGGGTATCTGTCTCGGCCACCAGCTTCTCGCTCTGGCCGTCGGCGCTCGCACCATCAAGCTCAAGTACGGAAACCGGGCACACAACATCCCTGCCCTCGACTTGACCACTGGCCAGTGCCACATCACCAGCCAGAACCACGGTTACGCCGTGGACGCCTCGACCCTGCCCAGCGAATTTAAGGAGTACTTCGTCAACCTTAACGACGGCAGCAATGAGGGCATGATGCACAAGACCCGCCCCATCTTCTCCACCCAATTTCACCCTGAGGCCAAGGGAGGCCCGATGGACAGCTCCTATCTCTTCGACAAGTACCTCGAGAACGTCCAGCTCTTCAAGGATAGCGAAAAGATCTATAAGGACAACCGCCCCACTCCCCTCATGCTCGACATCCTCAGCCGGGAGCGCGTTGGCGTTGAGCCAACCACTCTGGCTGCGGCTGCCTGACTTTATTGGGTTCGTCGAAGTTGATTCTTGACTATCACGGTATTTGCGGTGTCATGGCAGTTACGAATGGATTTTTTTTCCCCAGGGCATTGGGCAGTTTTGATGGTTTACCTTTTTTTGAAGAATTTGATAAGAAGCGGACAAGCTAGTCGCGCTTTCCGAAATGATACGAAATAAGTAAATTGTTTTCGGTGACGCTTTCACACTACCTTCATCGCCTTCGCTCACACTCCATGTGATGTGCATTCTCTCTACTAGTGACACTAATTCCGAATCCGGGTTTCGTAGTCAAAGCGCCATAATCATCTTCTCCGGCCAGGAGAGGAGGGTGTGGGCGAAATGGGAATTGGGCATGGCAATGCCGGTTCTCGCCCAAATCAGTGATAGGAATTCTCCAATAAGTGACACTAATGAAGGAAGCGCAGGCTTGGGCGCAGACGCAGCAAACAGCACGATTCGCCGCATGATGATAAGAAGAGGAAAATAAAAAGCACGTCAAATGTTCGATCCGGAGGTTATGAAGCAAGCGGATGACTCTAACTACACTTGGGCAAAAACGAAATTATCACATCACATCGATCTTCCTGGAAACATCAACGACATCGCACATACTGGAAAAAGAATGTAAAAGCTTCTTGGATTATCTACTCCTGGGGAGGGGAACAAATCCTTCCTGTAAGTTAAAGCCCGCAGTGGAGGTGGGGCCAGTGGTATCGCAACGTAGCCGCAGCACGTCTCTCTATGTTATGTCGAACAAAAAGGGTAAATGTTTTGGGAATGGGAAATCGAAAATACAGTCTGAGACCCTCGCCCCTTATCGTAATTCGTCCAGTACGATCAAAACTGAGTGAGGGATGAAAAAGAGGCCACCGTTCTCATTCCATCCAGGATTTCCCCATGCATGCTTCAAAGTGATTCTTGATAATCTTCATATTTGCCGTTGTCGTTGCGTCTCCTAGCGTGCATCCCGCCAGAGCGCGACAGTGACTTTTTGGTGTTTCGTTTGTTTTGTTTCCCCCCTCAGATTCCCTCCACCTTATGTACAGCAAGAGCTTGACTAACCTCAGGACCTGAAAACTGTTTGCCAATGTGACAAAGCGGCTTCCGACTTCGCAGAATGATATGAGCCTGAAGATGCGTTGCTGTGCAGGCTTGTGGCGACGAGCGTGGTCGCGATAATGACGATGAGCATGCTGATGAGAACTGCCATAGAAATAAAAGTGAGTATGACCACAGGCAGAGCGATGAGAACTGCCGCTGGAATGGTTATGAGAATGACCATAGAAATAGCGATGTGCAAAGCGATAGACAGAGCGGATCGAGAGTTGCCGCACACACAGCGTTATATAATTGCTGCGCGGCGTGTTCGAAAGACTGCTTCTAGAACCGCCTATCGCGATCATCGCCCCGGCCCCCGAAGTTGCCACGATCTCCCTGCCTGTACGGACCGCTCTCGTTGATGCCCGGCAAGTATCGATCGCTGAGGGGTCTCGGAGCGCGACGGTTGCCGTTACGTCTGCCACGGCCGGCAGGCGGTCCACGAGGGGGGCCACCGCCCCCACCGCCCCTGTCTCGACGGCGATGAGCGTCTCTTTCCCTGTGAGGAGGGCGGATGCCGACAAAGTTTTCGTGGCCTCTGTCGACGAAGCTGTCACCCTGTTCGAACGTGTAGCGATTGATGTCAGACTCCGGGCCCATATCTCTCTTAAGATCTTGGGTGTAGAAGGATCGCATGTTGAGAATTCTTCTGTTTGCTAAGTCCTCGGAGACAGGCTGAAAGGAAACGGGAGGGTTTTGGCGGGTTGTTTGCACGGTACCGCCGGGGAAGTCAAGAATTTGTCTAGGGGGTCTTCCGCTAGGTCCACGGGGGGGGTCTCCTCGGGGCCCTAGAGGCGCGCCATCTGTGCCTCTTCCGGCGCGAGGCCCCAGAGGAATCGAGTTGACGTCCTTAACGGCAGGCCCGGATGGAATGTGTCTGGCTGGCTGAGGCTGTGAAATCGCAGGCGGAGGTGCGGCACCGGAACTCAGACGGGCGACGACGAAGCCATCATCCTCGCGATCAAAGTGGACTTCCCAGCGAGCACTTCCTCGACCACCTCCCTGTGTCTTTTCCTCGTCAATCCAAGCGGCGACCTTTTCTGGCGGAACAAAATCCACCCAAAGTGGCTTGCGCTCACGCTCGTCAGGCCAGATGACGTCATGCAATGCATTTCGGACGCGCGAGGCCTGGGTTGTGGTCCTGAAGACGACGAAAGCGTGGGTTTTGATGCGGTCGACAAACAAATCCTCGATGTCATCTTCGCTGGAGTCTATGCCATTAGGGGTTGCCAGCTCGAGGAGATGCGCCAGCACGGCGTCCTCACGAAGTGGTCTCATAAAGTTCTTGATGTAGAGGGCTCTGGTGGCGGGATGGATCGCGGGTTGCACGTCGCGAACGTCCATGACGTCGCCCAGGTCTTGCGCAAGTGAGTTTTGCTGAACTGACTCGACAGGGTCTTGCGCCGAATCAACTTGGTCGTGCTTTCTCGCTGGCTCGTTCGTGTCATTAGATTCCTCCGAAGCTGGTTCACCGCTGTGGGTGGTTTCTGTCGATTTTGCGGGGACTTCTTCTTCCAGTGTTGTCATCTCGATGTCGGCGGTTTCCTCTCTAGCCTCCTGAGGCAAAGAATCCTTCTTCATTTGTTCGCTCTTGGGCTCGACCACATTCTCCGAAATATCCTTCGCATCCTTGGCGATGTCTTCCGCAAGGCTAGTGTTGTTCTGCAGGCCATCCTTGATTTTTCTGATAATCCCAGTCACGCCAGAGGGCTCGGATGATTGCGTGTCCTCGTCTAAGTCTGCCTTAAGACGCTTGCGAGAAACCTCCTCAGACGACTGGATGGGGCTCTCCGATCTTCGCTTTCGTTTCTGAACATCTTGATCTATCTCTGTAGGCGCAGGAGGTGCAGATTCTGTAGAGGCTTCGGTCTTCAAGAGGGCAGCTGGGCAATCTTGTTTGTTTGAATCAGTGGGTGTCGCGAGTTCGTCGCTGCGCTCAGGGGCCGGAAGGGCTGCCTCTGACGGCACTGTCGCAGGCGCAGTCTCGCTGAGGGCGGCTTCTTTTGAAGTGTCGTCGGCTGGTGTTGCGGAAGGCTCAGCAGGCTTGACAGGTTGGGATTCGACTTTCTCTGCCGGCTCGGGTTCAGAGCCCTCAGCGTCGTTCTCCGCAGCCGCAGCGGTAGCGTCGTCTTCGGAAAGGCGTGTGACGAGTTCCTGCTTAAGTCCGGCCAAAGCAAGACCACGGCGCTTCAGCTCGGCCTTGAGCTGGACCACGGTCTGTTTGCTCCAGTCCTTCATCGTGAACGACTAGTTTTGACGGGGGTCAAGGGCTGGCGCATAGCTCGAATGCCAGAAAGGGGGAATTTTCTCTTGCACAAATCGCTTACTGGATACTGTTGATACAGGGGGTTAGGTGTGCGCGTTGCGATTTGCGATTTGCGAGTGGTGGTGCGAGATACTTGTCAAAGGCACCAAAGCGAGGTGGTGAGTAGTTACCAAGTTGAGCGCGTCGTCGCGACATGAATTCCTGAAAATTTGCCCCGTCATGCAAATCAGAGCCTCTTTACTGAGCTAGTAGGCTAGGCAGGTCACTAGTGCAGGGGTTGGCTCCCACCTTCAGTGATCGATCCCGTCTAGGGGGATGTCATCTCTGAGCGGCCCCACATCTTTTCGCACCGATTACCTTACCTAAGCTGCCCGCAGACAGTCACGTGGCAGTCAAGTTGACAGTCGGTTCCAAGTTCAGATATTGTCTACAAAAGATGACGAGTTCTCAAAAACCCTGCTATGGTTCCTTTGTACTATGTACAGACGTAATAAGCCGAATAGCATGCTTAAAAGGTATGGTATTTGCGGCGTACCAACTCGAGATTGTCGATGACACACAGAGAGCCGAGGAGACTCTAGCTACAGCCGTATGTCCAGTAATACCGAATATGCTAAACTCCACAATTCTTATATAATCGGCCTGACAGGCGTCACACACAAGCCACATGCATCTAGACTTGACCCAATTGTCTCACCACGTCTGGCATCGACCTTTGGAGACATTCAACGGTTTTGTTCAGTCACCGCATCCGTCACGAACAATGCGATAGGCTCTGTACGATTGTCTGCTTTGCCCAGTGCTCCAGAGCCACAATAAAACGTCGCCCCCCCCTTGCTTCCGAATTTTTACGGAAAAGAAACGATTTGTCGAAATAGCAGTTGCTCCAGATGAAGAAGCGACGAGGGTCAGCTCGACAAAGCAATGCATCCTCGCGACTTCTATTTTCGTCAAGCACCTCCGTGAGATGAAAAAAGAGTGACTCCCTCAACTACCAGCGACTTTCTGGACGTGACTCACCAAATTTTCCTTCACCGCTGCTTGCTCCTCATCATCTCGTCTCTCAACATCATTCGACGGCAACACCAAATCTCGCGATGGTCTTCATCGAGCGAACTTCTTCAGGCTCCGTGCGGAGTCCTACACCTGCACATACGCCTCAATATTCTCGGCCGCTTGAACGCAGCTTACGAAGCGCAACGCCACTCACAGACACACCGGCAACGAGTGCAAGTCTTGGCAGAGAAGGCACGCCAGCTTCGGACAGAATCTTGTCTGGCCGCATCAGGAAAACGCCTCGCAAGGCGAGTCTCAGAAACGAAGATGCACTGAGCCAAAAGGAGAAAGAAGAGGAAACCCGGCAACTGAAGGACATGGACGAGGAAAAGAAGCTGTTTCCGGGAAGTGATACCTGGGCCGAAGATGAACTAAGGCTGTTCAAAATTCTCTTCATGAGACAGTACAGGCCTCTATTGCCATCAGATTGGCAAATGAGCTTTCGTGGCATTCCGATTCCCGACATTCTATTCGCCAGCTCTGTTGCACATCCGCCCGTCATCAACTCACGGTCTGATAATGATTACAAAGGTATGTTCGCAAATTGTGAGCCCTATGGAATATGAATAACATGATGTAGCCACGAAAGCTCTGACGCGGCTGATCGAGTTGACGAAAGAAGTCCGGGGTCTGGCTCAAACTGGCCAAAGACATAGAGCAAGTGCACTTATTGAGAAGAGGTTGTACGAGTATGTCAAATGGGCCGAGCAAGACGGGAACTATGGCAGCCTCGACTACGTGCCAAATCTGATCATTGATGTCGTGGATACAAGGAAGACGCCTCAAGAAATCGAGGAGCACATGCAGCTACGACTAAAGATTGCTGCCGTGGCTCAGTGTTCATTTTGGAGGGCTACCCACCTGCCCGAAGATGACAAGAGCGGCGAAACAAAACGAATGTCGGAGAAGTCAGACCATGGCCCCGAGGAAGCCGAGCCTGAGGACAACCAGATTGTCCTCGTCCCAGACAAGTATGCTTCACCGCAGAAGGATGAATGTCCTCCGTCAATTCCAGTGCGCGACGGAACCAGCAGCAACAACAATCGTAGTGGCAAGACTCCCAGCGATGAAGTCTATGGCATGGAAGGGTCATCCCAACTTTGGAACAAGGAGTATACACGCCGGCCGCCCGTCGTCTACGGCCTATACATCGTCAACACTTCAGTGATGGTTCTCACCACTGACTCTGCCAAGGAGCATGGTACGCATGCAAGCTATCAAGTTGAAGTTGGTTTCAGCAAGCGTGGCCAGGATGTCTGGAATGCCATCACTATCGCCCTCGTGGTTTGTTTGGCAAGAGACGCGATGATTGAGATGAGGGATGAATTTGAGAATTCGATCATTAATGAGGAGAGCGACCCGGACGCTTAACGTAACGCTACGAATGAGGACACGCACTGTTTACGGCACTGCTAGAAGCGGTGGGAAATGTCGTTTGGTCTGGGCTTGCTTTCCTTTCTTTACGAGGGCTGGCAGTCATTCATATACCCATTTCTATTATTTCATGATGGACGCCGCGGAATACCCTCTCCCTTCAGCATGTAAGTTGGCAGGTTGTCTTTTTCTAATAGACTTCGGATACTTGTACCCGTTTTCACTGTTGCAATGCATTGCAAGCTTAGCTGAGCAAGTGGCACAAGGCGATTGGGTATATGGTGTTAGTAGATGGCTGTATGCTTCGGCAGCCCAGCAGGCCTTGGACCTTCTTGCATATCAGACCAGTATCCCGAACTAAAAGTCCCAACACCGACCAGAAACGCCGAGCACGAAGTGGCTGCCCGCCGGACCGGACTTGAGGTTGTCCCAGACATCGGTGTTTTAAGCTCAGATTCGTGTAGATCGGGGTTCGGGCGCCGAAGCAGATGAGCCTGGTGAAAACAAGGAAAAAACGAGACACGTTTCTTTCGCGTCTTAACACCGAGCGATTGCCTTGCACCTCGGGATTATGTATCTTATTTCTCACAAAAGCGTTGGAGGGCGTACTGGCTACTGGCGTGGACACCGATTGCCTTATTCGTCACCGCCTTGGTTCCCCGTACGCCTCTGTCTGCCTTCCTACCCTGTCAGCTTATTCGGGTCGCTGTCACTGGGCCGTCGCCCTGCCCGACCTGCAGGCCAGGTTTTCGGAGCTGGTTGCCGGGCCACTACCAGCTGCAGGTACTTTGGGGGCCCTTTCTCACTGTGAAGGACGGGTCCGGGTTCGAGGAAAGCATGTGGTGGTGTGGTGTGTGGTGGCATGATAGGTCGAGAGCCGAGCCATCCACCTCAGAGGTACATGTGTAAAGGGATCCATTTTTCGCAAATCAATGTGCCATTTTTCGTTTCTTATGGCTTTACCCTGCGCTAGTGAACGCGGCGGTGTAAGTCACCTCTGCTATGATGCCATCATAAAACTTGACATACGTAGTAGCATGGTAACACATCCCGCTCCTTTGCAGGTTCCGGAGAGCGAGCTTTCCACAGCGAGGTGTGTCGCATAATCCTCTGAAGGGCTTATGCACCGTTCTCCGTATGTTAAGGCACTTTATGGAGCCCTAGGCCGTAATGTAGTCGATTCCAGAGCGCTGGAAGGAGGGGGAGACCGGAGACCGAACTGGCGGGCACAGCGTGTGGGTTTTGATTTCTGACCCAGGCCTTTGGGGGCCCATTCCTATCTCCATTTTCTGCCGCATCTCGCTTGGGGCGACGGTTGCAAAGGCTGATCAATGAATCAGGGGTCCGGTCCTGATCTGGAGTTGCATTTCTTGAGGTGATCAGGAGGCTGCCCGAGGAAGGCCTGACTGTAGTAGATCGGTAATAAGTCACCACTCGTTGGTGAGCACAGTCCTGGGGCTCAAGTCAGTTGGCGTCACATTCGGCTTTACTGAGAATATTAAAGTTGAAATTCTTTCCTCCAGGGGACCAAGGGTCTGGTGCGGAACGGATATGGAGACGGCGTTGCTCGCCAGACGTGCCGATTGATCCATTCTATAGACAGGCAAATCAGAGGTCGACGAATGGGGTTCCAGGGATGCCTAGAGTAGGGGAGCCAGGCCATGCCAACCGGGAAAGGCTAATCATGCCGTATTATTCGGGCTCAGGTTGTACCGCAGATTCGGGTAGATATCTGTTCGTGTCATCCGGGCCCTAACTGTCCTTATGTCGCCACTGTCATCAGAGTTGATGTGTATGTTTGGAGGCCAGTGGAGACAGACGAGTGCTCGTTTCAACTGGACAATACGAGAAGAGAATTTTACTAATGGGACAGGAGACACAAAAGAAGAAGCATCCAAGAAGATACTTCAGTACTCCCCAACAGCGTTAGTTCGACCCTCCGTGTCATCAATGCCCCGATGTTGGACGCAGCAAGGTGGACTCGACTCAGTGGGTTCACAATGGACCCCTTGTCTAGGGACATACCAGCAGCAGCCAATCAGAAACCACATGTTGTAATCCGTGACCTCTCAGCCCAGATCACCCAACGACCGGGCTCCCATTTTCCCCCATTCTCGTCCGTCACTCGTCGCTGAGAACCAAGCGTGGGCTGTCTGTTCTCGTGATTTCTGCCAGCGCCGCGTTGCACGTTCTTGTCTCTCACCATCGCCTTGCCCGCCCTTGTCGCCTCATTGTGCATACGCACCACGGCCTACCACACTTCGCTACCACTCTTCCCCCGCCAACTAGCCTACCAAGCCCAGCAACCTGTCACTTGTCAGCTTCTCTATTCTCCTCGCTACCGCCGAAGAGGCCACAGACGATCACCTACTGACCCCTCTCACCGCCCGGTGTACCCTCCTAGCTGCGGTAGCAGCACCAGCAACAGCAGCAGTAACCACTGCCCACCTACTGTTACACTGGCTGGAGACGAGGGGCTCTTACATGTCCGTCATCGCCAGCAACCTCTGTTGTTCCTCATCAGTATGCAATCGAAATCAACCCTCTATCCCTCCTAGGCGCGTCTCACCTTCTCAAACTCCATTCTCATTTTCAATCTTCTTTACCCCTATTCGGCACAATTTGGTCTTCCTAAACCCCGGCATCCAACCCCTGTGTCTCTCATAGCACACCACGTTCGTCGAGAGTCCCCGAACACGGCAAAGCCCTTGGTGCCCTGGATCAAAGGTGGCGGCGACCTGCCGTCTTCTCTCCAAGCCCCCGGCCGCCATTTCCGCCTTCTACTCCCTCAGCCGGTTCTCCATCCTCCTCCCGACGTCTGTCAGTGACTGTGGACGGGGCAATTTCTCCCCTGACCATCGCCCGGACTGCCGAACGTCGAACCACCTCTGCACAGTGCTGGGGTTGTCTAAGTTTGACTTGCTTCCACTCCTGGCATCTCCTCTTACCTGCGAGGCCGTCTCTTTCTCTGGTCTGAGCCGTTACCGCTTGCGAACTAACTGAATCTCCGTGAATCGATAGGGGTCCCCTGTGACGCCTGCTTGCAGCAAAAGCCCCCTTTCTCGTTCCGAATCTCTCGCTTCATTTATTGTTGCAGTTGACGCAACTCACGTACATTGACGGCCCGAACGTTCGCGCTACGCCTCCGACTGAGCTACGCTTTTTCGAATGGCGATGGCCGATGGCATCTCCTCGGCGGCACAGGGTTCGGCCAAGCAGCCCTCCTCGGCTATGCGAACCGCTCTTCCATCACGGCGGATGTCGCTCAAAGCCCGAGACGGAGGGCAGCATGGTGCCGTAGAGCAGGCAAGATTTCCAAGCCCAGATGGCAGAGGAGGAAACGCAGAGTCCACGAACCTACGGCCAGATCCGCGACGTAGTCCTTCAAGCGAGGCCGCGTCCATGTCGCAGGCCAGGAGTCCAGCCTCTATGTCTAGCGACGGTTCCCCTCAGCAGAAGATGACAGAGCCAAGACCGAGCCCGGTACCGACGAGCGCAGGTTCCTCTGGTCAAGTTTGCAGGTAGAATTCAGGTGGTCTCCTCAACACTGTTCCCGAAGAAGCTAATAGAACGTAGCAACTGCGGCACGACTCGGACACCGCTGTGGAGGAGATCCCCTCAGGGAACAACGATTTGCAACGCCTGTGGCCTTTATCAGAAGGCAAGAAACGCGTCGCGGCCAACAAACCTGAAGAAACCGCCTCACCTCGTGGCCGCGGCCCCGCGAACCGCTCCGCCAAAGATCGCCCCCGCTCCTGGACCTGGACCGAAATATCTCAGTGCCCCGGCTCCGACCTATGTTACCGAGGAGCAAGCCCCTTCAGGAACTTGCCCAGGCGGCGGAAAGTGCAACGGTACCGGTGGTGCGGAAGGTTGCAGCGGCTGCCCTGCTTACAACAACCGCGTATCGAAATCTGCTCACCTGAATGTTGTTCAGGGCCAAGGATGCGGCGGCGGCGGTGGCGGTGTCAGTTCCTCGAGTCAGCCGCCGAGCGAAGCGATGGCCATTGATGACCCCGTGGCGCCTGTAGACATTGCAGCTCTGCAAATTCAGGGACAAAATCCAAACACGACCGTCGTTATTGCTTGTCAAAATTGCGGCACAACAATCACCCCGTTATGGCGACGCGACGAAAGTGGGCACACGATTTGCAACGCCTGCGGTTTGTGCCGTCTAAATCTGGGGAAGATCTCGATCCTGACGTGCTGACATAATTAGGTCTTTACTACAAACTTCACGGAGTCCACAGACCTGTCACCATGAAAAAGTCGACAATCAAGCGACGGAAACGCGTCATTCCTTCTTCATTCGGTGGCGAGTGGACAGAAGAGATGCTAGAGGGATCAGAGACGCAAAGCCAGGCGCCCGAGGGCAATTCGGAAAGGGGCACAATGAATGAGGATGGATCCATTAACTTGGGCTTTCGCCGCCGTCAGCAAACACCCATGAGTACTATGCTGCCAGATCCTGGTTTGCGACCTCCCAATCGACAGGGATCTCCTCTTCCGTCGACAGATTTGGCAGCCTATCAGTCATCAATGCCTCGAACCTCACACCCCTACCAAGGATCTCTCAACGACGACAATCGTCTCGCTCCCATTACGTCGCTTGCCGCCACTTCTGGAGAACGACAACCATCGCTTTCCCCAGCATCTTTTCTCTCTCCATCACGGAAGCGGTCGTTGTCTGCTGAAGGAAACCCTGCCGGTGATGGCGGGCCTGACACCTCCAAGCGGCTGTCGTCAATAAAGTCGATTCTCAATCCGACGAGCGGAGACGAAAGCCCTCCGTATCACTCTGGAGGCGAGGACGCGGCGGAGCACTATGCCCGAGCTGCTATGTCCCCCGCTGCCTCGGCACCGAGTCCAGGATCGTACTCCACGACTCGACTGACTCCTCTGCCCTCGCCAGGGCCTAGCAGCAGCCAGACAAGCAATCAGGCGGGTTACAAGCAGGAAAGCGAGAGGGCCAAGGCCGAGAAGAGGGCGGCGCTATATCTCGAGGCTGAGCGCATGAGGGAATTGTTGGCGGCGAAGGAACGCGAACTTGCGGAACTGAACGATTGAACGAAACTTTCCCACACGATACACACGAAAAAAAGGGCCGAAATATCTGAGATCCCCAGGGAACATTACGTGCGCGCACGTAAATTCATGGAATTGGAGTTTTTTGTGGTATTTTAAACTGGGGAGATTCGGCTTGGGCGGTAATATTGTTCCTTTTGAAAGGGGTTCTGTTTCCTCCTTGCTCTGCAACTGGCGAAAAGGGTGAGAAAAGAAAATGGACAGGTCTGCCCTTTCATTATAGCAAGGGGGAAAGGTGGTGTTCGTGCGCATTCTGACGCCCAAACCAAAACTGTATTGACCCGGCGGGCTCATGACGCGGCGTTCTTTTCGTTGGACCAACGAAAAAGCCCATTGGGGTGGACATGGAAGGGGGACACGAGGGGAGTTTTACATCTTTGATATCGGTTGTGCTTCTTTCTTCTTTCCACTCTCTGCTTCCTATGACTAGACCCTCTATAGGCGTGGGAATGGATAAAGACCAAAGCCCCCGCAAAAAAAAAGCTCAAAACGAGCATGGCGATTGTCAATGGATAAAGAGCCGACCGAGTATGTGTTTCCAACTATTGTTGAGACACAGCAAGTCAGAAGTGGGCGTTATGTATGTTCAGTTGTTTCGAGGGCAGGTTCAACGTCAGTTAAACTAGCCCTTACGGATCAAACAAAACCCTGCTTTTACCAGCCCCCCATCCTCCTTACACCATCTAGAAAAAAAAGCAAAAAGAGATTCGTACATTACGCCACCGTAAGAGCTGACGTAAAGTTCTTGCATCAACCGTCGCGAACTCCATGCTCACACTCCATAATCGTGCTTTACAGTCCCAAGGATGCACAATATACAGCAAACCCACGACTAGGGCCGGGCCAAGCCATCCAGATGGGGTTCTTCTGTCGGATTTACACCCGAATTTCCCCTTCTCGTTTTCCATCGCTTCTTGACTTTCTCGCTCCTTTCTCTCGTTTACGGGTTGAAGTTCCACCCAGACTTATTGTGGAACTCGAGGTGGCAGTTGATGGTAATGGCGTTCCCTCTCTTCTCAGTATCTTGACAATTCGAAAAACAAAAAACCTCAGCAAATCCGATTCATATCGCAGTGGTGATTCCGAAGTAGGGGAGAAAACAACCCCGTGCTCTCCCCCAGCTCCTTCTCTAGAGAGCGAACAAAGCTGGGGGAAAGAGTCTCCGAGATAACTTTTCTTTTTGTGTGTGGTTGAGAAAAGGGGGCGGCTAGCTTACACCTGCTCTGCTCCCCAGCCGGCATCGGCCTCGCGCATGTTGGCTGGCGGCTCGATCTGGGGGACGAACTCGAGGACGGCGTAGGCGACGCCAATGATGCCGATAATGGAGCCTGCGAGGATCTTGAAGATTCCGTCGTTGAGGAGGATGGAGCCGATGAATATGTAGACTGGAGGGGCTTCATGTCAGCATCGCTGCCCCGGATCGTTTTTTTTTTTTTTTTTTTTTTTTTTTGGTTACTTACAAACTCCACGACCGATGAAGGAGAAGAGGAATGAGGCGTAGCGGGAGACCTGGGGAGGAATTTGGAACTCTGCAATCTGGTTAGACAGACTTCGATGGTGCGGATGAGGTTATCAACTACCAAGCAGGGCGGTGCCTGAAGCGATCTGTTAGCTGTCTCCTTGGAAGCGACGCAGGTTCTCCACGGAACGCAAACTCACAGAGACCGAAGATAATAACATAGGCACCTATGATGATGCTCTGGCTGCACGCGATCGTCAGTCAGATCGCATAAGATGCAATCGGTCCCCTATTCGAATATCTTTCTCCGTTGATGTGCGGAGCCTCGCGTGCGACAGAATAGCTCAGAGCGGCGAGGATAAGGGAGGTCCGGCGGGGACGGCGAGGGTCATACTACGTACAAGGTGAAGCCGAAGAACTGGGCGATACCACCCAGGACCATTACCGTCGCGGTCACGAGGTTGACGATGCGGCTGTTGAAGACAATTAGTCAGTCTGCGAATGCGATGGCAATCATGCGGCCAGAGCAGGTGGGAGATGAAGCATACAAGGCGTCGGAGAGCTCCATGTTGGATAGGATAGCTTGATGATCTGGCTAGACGGGAAGTTTTGGTGAGCAGAAGAGAAGGGGAGGTAAAAGAAGCTGACGTGGATGGAGACGCCAGGCAACTGATTATCGCGGGCCTTTGGAAGATGCGTGCGTGTGTGCGTGTTGTGAAAAGACGAGGTGGGTGCGAAAGGTGTGACGTCCGGAAAAGAGGCTGACGAGTCGAAGTCCAGCAGCTGTGCTTGGCTGTGCTCCTGAAGCTGGCAAACCTGGCAGATTAGATACAAGGAGTGCAGCTGTGGAGACGCGACGGGGGTAGGTACCTGGTGCTTTTCCAGTCTCACCTCAATGAAATAACCCGAAGATGATACCTGATTTGGGAGCATGCGGACCACTCACCAGCCACACCACACGTTAGTGAGCCAGCCTCTGACAGAAATGGAACCCAGTTTAGATTTTTTTCTCTCTTTTTTCCCCCTCTCTTTCGAGATTGGCTGCCACGAAATGGGAGCTTGGTGACCGCCTTCCGAAGTTGGGGTGGCAGTGGTACTAGATTCGCAGCCAGAGGATGTACAGTACATTGACCTTTACTTCAGGGTAAGAGCTTTAATTACTCCAACAGCTTAATTGATCACGATCACGAATTGCTGATCCGACATTGAGACTATCCCATTGCGAGTTGCTGGTCTCATTGTCATTTCTATTCCCTACGATGTGAGCGCAATCAACTTGAAATTTTTATTCCAACAGAGCATAGCAGAATTTGTTTGATGCTCTCGAAATGTTAGCGGTACGAAATTCGGTGACTCGACGGGGCCATCTTGGCCGGCAGCCGCGTAGGTCTCTATATGTCGGGTTGGTGAGCTTTCAGAGGTCAATACACATGCCTCCTTTACAGACGAAGCATCAGTCTGCAATTAAGGACATCAGAAACATCGGCATAATAGCCCATGTTGATGCTGTGGGTGCCATTTTCGTTAATGCTGAAGACGAGATGACTGATTTTTGGGCAGGGGAAAACGACGACTACTGAGCGCATGCTGTATTACAGTGGTGTGACGCGTCGAGTTGGAGGTGAGAGCTTGGTGTTGATTGTATCCTCGACTGAGCTGCATCTAAATGAATCGGTCAACGTCGGTTTGCATGAATACTGAGCTAACGGGCGGGCGCAGATGTCGACGCTGGGAATACAGTCACAGATTTCCTAGAGCTGGAGAGAGAAAGAGGCATTACGATTCAGTCGGCGGCCATCACCTTCAACTGGCCATTGCCAGAGGACTGCACGCCAGGAACGCATCCCAAAACAGTCAATCTCATCGATACCCCCGGCCATCAAGACTTCAGATTCGAGGTAGACAGGTGTCTCCCTGTGCTTGACGGTGCGGTGTGTATTATCGACTCAGTGAAGGGTGTGGAGGCTCACACGGAGAGAGTCTGGGCTTCGGCACACGAGCATAAAATTCCGCGCATAGTCTTCGTCAACAAACTGGATCGAGATGGAGCATCCTTCCGCAAGTCAGTTCTTGAAATTGGCTCGCGACTCAACGGCTGGCCACTGGTGTGTCAGATTCCTTGGTGGGAGGGTGATCAGTTCGTCGGCGTCATCGATGTCATTGACCGCGTAGGCTACCGTTGGAAATCGGACAAGGAGAAGACGAAGTATGAGACGGCAGAGCTTCAGGAGATTCTTTCGGGCAACCCTCTCCTTCAGGAGATCGAAACGGCCCGCGAGCGACTGGTCGAGGGTCTCGCAGATTGGGATGAAGCGATCATGGAAATCTTCGCGGATGACCCGAGCAAGATTACCAGCCAGACGCTCAAGAACGGTATCCGGAGAGCAATTCGCAGCGGCGACGGCGACGTCATCCCCGTTTTTGCCGGCGCGAGTTTCCGACATATCGGCGTTGAGCCCCTCATGGACGCCATCGTGGACTACCTGCCAAGCCCAGACGAGCGACCCGAACTCGTGGTGCGCATCGGACCTAGTAAGCAGGAGCTTCAGAAGTTGCTTAGAGATCATGACAAGCACTCGGGTAAAAAGGGCAATCATGGTCGCGTGTCCGCCGTGGCATCTGTCTTCAAGGTCGTCACTCACCCAAAGGAGGGAGTCCTGAGTTTCGTGAGAATATACCACGGCGAACTGCACAAAAACTCAGCTACTTGGAATACTCACACACAAGTATCCGAGAAGCCGTTCGGCCTGGTGCAGATTTCCGCTGAGAAGACGGAGGATGTGCAGCATCTTACGACGGGCCAAATCGGTGCCATCAAGGGCTTGAAGAAAGCTCGCACGGGTGACACTCTTCTCACGTCAGCAGGCAACAAGCAAGTCCCTGAAGGGCTCAAGCACGTCCACGTCAGACCTCCAGAAATACCTCCCGCGGTCGCTTTCCTAGCTATCGACCCTCAGAGCATAACGGCCGCCAAGGAGCTGGAGACTGCGCTGGAAAACGCATCCCGCGAGGATCCCAGTCTGAGATGGTACCGTGATGAGAAAACTGAACAGTTCATCCTTCAGGGGATGGGAAAGCTTCACTTGGACATCGCAGTCTACAACTTGAAGCAGAATTCCAAGGTCCAGGCTGACTTTGGTCCCATTGAAGTCGACTACAAAGAATGCCTTACCGAACCGATCGGACCCCATCACGTTACTTTCGACAAAGTTGTCGCGAGCAAGTCTGGCAAGGTTTCGTGCAGCGCGATTCTCGAACCGCTCGAGGAACATCACCGCCAAGCAGCTCTCGAACCTACAGTCGAGCGCGACGGCAACATGATCCACATCATCATCGACCTCCCCGAAGACGGCTCTCTCCCAAGCTTCGACCCCGAAGAAGCCCGTCAGCAACTTGTCAATGGCGTCGTGGCCGCCGTTGCTCGTGGGCCGCGTCGCGGATCCCCTCTGCAGGATTGCCACATTTCTGTCACCCTCGACGCCTCAAAGGTCGATAACGCGTCAGGAGGGCACTTCGCCGGCGCCGCATCCCGTGCTGTCCGCGAAGCTCTACGGGAGGCGCATACTGCACGCCAAGCTGTCGGCATTCTGGAACCTGTCATGCTCGTACACATCAGCTGTCCCGAAGCTGCGGCGGGTATGGTGCAGCACGACATCAGCTCCGGCGCGGGCGGGCATGTATTGGAAATCAACGATAAGTCTGTAGATTCAAGCTCAAGGATTGATGTCGGCAGGATTTACGCGCCTCCGGATCCGTACGAAAGCATTGCGTCGCTGAGAGGCAAGAAGTCGATGGCTAGGACGGTGGAGATTGTAGCCAAGGTGCCTTTCAAAGAGGTTCTTGACTTTGACGAGCATTTGAGAGGCAAGACGGGTGGACGCCACTCAATGACAATGGCGTTTGACAGCTTCGACCGAGTCGTCGGCTCCAGAGAAAAGGCTCTATAGTAATGCGGTACTGGCGTGTACAATAAGGCTGAAAACTGAATCAACACCAAGAGATGACTTGGAAAACGTTTCTATTCGATTCCGTGTATCTGGCTCGGCTTACGAAAAACCTGCAGGTGGATGCGCATCGATCGCAACAAAGCGAGTGTAGGCAGACCCAACCCTGGTGCGAGATTACACACCCGGGAAGGAGTAGTGGGGGATGCTCCGTCTTCGCCTCATCCTTATCGCCATGCGCGAGTCGAAAATGCGTGTTCACTTCTAGCCGAAGACAAAAGATTTGTGCAGAACAGCAAAAATCGTGTAGCACGACCTGGTTTCGATCCAGGGACCTCTGGGTTATGAGCCCAGCGCTCTACCCCTGAGCTACCGTGCTGCCGCTGCTTACAAATTTTGAGAATTACTAGAAATATATTCTACTGGGTAGCCTAACTGTGAGGCAGCAACAAAAGCGACACAAATATGAGTGCCCACGCGTAATGTACAAAGTATAAATCTTGGATGATCTGCAGCACTCATCTTCAGCTGGCTGGCCGCAAGAATGATGGCGCTGTTCGTCGTCGTTGAAGAACCGAAAGGCGTAGGCATCATGCGCCTGCTGATAGCAGTCAACCTCAGGGCGAATTCGGCTCATATTCTCCAGCAACGAAGATATCAGATCGTCTCTGTTCAAGGTTTTGGAATCATAGAATTCCCTAATAGAAGCCGCCGAGCCAGATAAGCGCCGGTGGCATTCCTTACTACATTGACGGCCTTGATTCTCACCAACTGGGATGAGCCTCCACGAGGCCATGAGCGTGAGACCCCGGGACGAAAGCGAGCCGCGAGGCGTTGACAATCACGCGGCCCAGGGCCGCTGGGGTCCGAGCGATCCTTCATCGACCGTAAAAAGTGCCAAGCTATTTGTTTCGATTGTCAAAGAAAGGTTGAGTTGGGATGAAATAAACGGTCGCTTGTATTATTTTTAGGCGGCAAGGAGGAAGAAACAAGCGCGCTGAGGGTGCTGTGCACTGGACTTACAAGTAATACCTCAGCCCTGCACAGCCCTTGAAAGCCCACGTTGAAGGCCAAACGGCCAATCAGAAAACGGGCGCACCCCGACCGGCCTCTGTTCTAAGAAACCTAAGTTTACGGGCTCTTTCTCCTCGAGCAAGCCCCCTCCCCCCGCCCCCTGTCTATCCCCAGAATGAGACCTCACTCTGCCTTCCTATCTGACCAATCTGAGCAGAGACTGCCCGATCGGCTCTATGTATGATGTACATTGAAAATTCAACTTCTGCTGAGATGAAGATCAATGAAATCGTGCTAGCGCTGACGGGAAGACTGTCCGGCTAAGGCAAGGCTTCCTCTTTTTATGGCTACACTTACTTACACCCGGGACGAAATTGAGAGCCACGCCTCATGGCACTGCCGCGTGCCTTGTTGGCACATTCCTCCTCCCCTAATCCTGCCCAATGCCCACCAGTAACCTGCGTTTGTACGGTGAGATGTGGTCGGCGCTTTGGTTGGCGTTGCCGAGTCCATCACCCAGCCATCCTTGGAAGGCCGGGCCATGTCGACGATAGATGAGTTGGGTCGATGCATTCAAATAGAGCGCACGAATTACAGTATATAACAAAGCCCCCTACTCACCTCGGTGATCATTTCTCTCGCATCTTTCGTGTATCTATCTAACGACTTCATAGATTCCTCTCAGCTGTCTTATTCCCTTCTGCCTTGGAGTCTCTTGGTTTCTCTTACAATTCATTATCCTAATACCTCAACCAACACACGAACAACCGATATAATGCTCTTCGCTTCCGCCACCGCTGTCGCCGTTCTGGCTTTTGTCCCCTCGGTCTCCGCCGGCCCTGTTGGCACCCGCAATCAGACTCCTGCCCTGAGCTTGACCCAACAGCTCTTCCTTGCCGATACGTAAGTCTCACTCAAGCACCGCCGCAAACCAGCTGATAGCCCACTAACATGTCTCAGCGCTGTCGACCGCTTCAAGCTCCTCCCCGATGACAAGCAATTCGTTTTCGACTTCAACCAGCAGCAGGCCAACCCCGGAAAGGGCGGTCAGCTCGTTGCAGCCAACCGCAAGACATTCCCCGCCCTCGTCAGCACCGGCGCCGGCATGGTAAGAGAAAATCCCGTTAGTCTTGAGTACCAATGTAGCGTACTAATAGCCATTCAGGCAGTTGGGCGCGTAGGACCGTGTGGTATGAACACTCTTCACGTTCATCCCCGTTCCGTCGAGCTCCAGATCGTCACCAAGGGCCGCCTCATCACCGAAATGGCCCCTGAGAACGGCGTGCTCGCCGTCGACGGAAAGGCTCGTCGCATCATCCGCACCGAGCTCAAGCCCTACATGATGACTCCCTTCTACCAGGGCTCCGTCCACAGCCAATTCAACCCAGCTTGCGAGGATGCCATCTTCGTCGCCAGCTTCACCTCCGAGGACTTCGGCACAGGCCAGATTGCCGATGAGTCTTTTGCCTTCAGCGATGATCTGATCGCTGCCACCTTCGGTCAGAGCATCGACGGCGAGGATATCGAGATGGTTCGCGCTGCCATCCCCACCAGCATCGCTCTTGGTGTCGATGAGTGCTTGAAGAAGTGCAATATCAAAAAGCGCGAAATTTAAATCGGAGAGAGATGTACATAATTTGCTTAAAATGGGCTCGGGATTTTCAAGGCATAGCGCGGAAGCATGGGTTGCCTTTCATATGAGGGCATAACGTGAAGAGCTGGCACTTTGGTTGGATCGATTCACATGCATTGGGTAGGCGTTTGCGTTCAGCTTCAAACCAATTCCACTTGTCACTTGCGATGCTCGAAAGCAGTCTATCGGGAAAGAAACCAAAACCCCATAAATAGTCATGGAAAAAGTATCATGTCTGACGACAAGAAACTAACGAAAACGAAGGGAAATAAGCTGCCAAAGCAGGAAAAAGACTCTTAGAGACTGGTTTAGTTGGTGGTTTATGATAATAATCCCTCTGAGAGGTTAGTGGGGGAAGAGGTAGCCAGGTAAGGGTCCCCAGCACGGGCCTGCTTATGTAAGGCGCTTGACAAGAAGCCTGTGGTGCCTTGATTGGAAATGTTCTAGGAGATAATACTCGTACATGACTCGCTGCCGTGAGAATGAACGTAAATGGAACACTCTCCCAACAGTGCGGATACGTATTCAATGGGTGAGCCAAAAGGGCGTCTCGTCTGATAAGGCTTTGCTACACCATGACCATCTACTCGATGAAAATCGGGACCGCCAAGATCTACGGCGGGCGTCTGCCCCGTGCTGAATTCGTCTTTGCGCTCGATGACGCCCAGGAACAAAAGCCAGGGACGTGTAGCTTACGAGCTGCGGTGGGAATCATTCCGTGATCCAGCAAGGATGCTAATGGTATGCTCAATGCCTTCGTCATGACCATGACGAATGGTGGCCAGCGAGATGCTCTCCGACTTCTTAAAGGCGCATCACCGCGGTTGCTGGGACTTTCGATATGATGGTTTTTCTTTTGATCCTGTGGCGAATGGCATGAGGTACAAAAGTGGAACCACGATTGCTGTGTTCCAATTGCGGGCTATGGACCTTCGTGGGCATAGATGTATGGGCGGGCGCAGGCACACGCTGCGTGCCCTATTATGCGCATCACGACAAATCCTGACCAGAGACGGTCAAGGACCATTTCATTTCATCCGTCTTACTTCGTCGCCAAAAACGCAGAAACAACGCCAATGTTTAACGTCTGTAACTTTGCATCTTCCGGATTCCCTTTGTGAATAGGACAGAAAATACAACATCAAGTCTAACGTGCTATTTCTTCCTGAGTATTTTGAGCCCATCACGATATACTCTTACGCCTCCTATCGGAATAGCCCTTGAAGGTAAGTAACAGAGGACTTGACCAAGTTTTCAAGCATGGTTGTCTCTGTCGTATTGAATACCGTGATTACAGAAAGCAGACGTTCCGTGATGGCCCCCGACTTGTTGGAGTCTAGACCGCCGGGTTTGCCGGCAGGTGGGTGATTTCGCAGGTGTAGTCTCCCACTTCTCCCTCCTCCCAAGACAAAGGAGGCTAGTAGTCAAGAATTTAGTGTTTTTTCTTGACAAGATTGCTCTGAGAGACATCTAGAACCTATCAATACAATACTAAAGCGCACAATATGACACTTCTACTAGCTCAGTCTCATATCAGTGTAATCCTCATCCGGAGATACAGAGAATATAAACTACAAATTGTGTCTATGTTCTTCATATACAAAATCTAATGCGACAGCAACAGTAAACAATCGCAGGAAGGCGCAGAAAACATCAGATGGCTCAGAAGAGGTAGTAAACAGGCCCCTCAGAAATATGCAACGCACTTTAGTCCAGCGTGGGCGATTTTCTGTAAGTTCGCATACCAACCAGGTCACTTCGCGGAGGCAGTGTCGTGCCATAGGTAGACGTGGCGTGAATTTGATGTTCTTCACTATAGACGTGGATCGTGAACCAATGTGAGCGGATGTTTTCCCAGTGCCATGCCTTCCAGGCAGGAAAGATTTCAACTTTGGTGTCATGTCTTACTTATTAGGTAGCATATAGTCTATCTATAAAGAACTTCTTCAAGTCTCAAGGCCGGATACATTCTCTGCTACAGAAGAAGGCTCACAATGAAAATTTAAATGACTTTAAACACCATCATTTAGGCCCAAAGAAGTCCAAAGAGCTTGCTCTTTAAGATAGGTATTGGCTGTTTTGGCAAAGGATTGCACCTGAAGACCTTTTGCATCGCCGAGCGCTTCTTCTTCAGCTCCGTCACGCCCCAGATTGCAGGCAAGGCCAAGGTAACAATGATGTGAAGTAAACATCAATTGCATGAGCTTCATGAAATACAGTCTGTTGAATACCCAGGGACGTGATTGGGTGTTTCTCGACTAAGCCACCCACAACCCCATTCTTCGAAATTGCTAGGTTTGGGGGTTTAACATGGAAGGCAGTGCGATTGGGATGTTTGCCGAAGGCTATATATTAAGCAGCTTGTAATTATTATCGTGCTACGAATTTGTCTGTCGTGGACTTAAACAGGCTATCAAGGATAGCATGCGTCGTGCCTTCGCCGGTGCTGAGGTAGCTTCTCCTGATGGAGCGGTTTCAGCCATCCTGCCCCGAGAGGCAAGATGTCAAATCCAGTCCGGCAACATTAAGGGCCAAGAGTTCTCTTCCATAAGTGAAGACAAGAAAAAAGTGCCAAGGGGCGAGGCAATCTATCGCGTTGAGAGTCAGTCAAAACAGCAAGTGATTAGCCCGTAATGCTCTGCACTTGTCAGCTCTGTTCCTGCCATGAAGTTATACCTGGAGAGTGCTAGCGTAGCAGGTTTGACCCTCTCCATCAACGTCAAAGCCCGACTGTCAATTTGTAATGGCCAGTAATGATTTGAGTTGTCAGAGATCGCTCACACGTCTGGATCGTATGAGCATCGAAACTGGCTGGCACGGAGGCTTGGTTAAGCCGCCTTGAGTGTGCACCCTCCCCATTCTGGCGATGGTGGCATCTGCCACTCTGGATCTCTCCCATGGGCGACAAAGATGGTAGATCGCACCCGATGCTCGCTATCAGCTGCTCTAACATTGGCTCGTTCGTCCCTTCCGACTCGGAGAAATTGGGACTGGGGATTCGTTGTAGAGAGCCAGGGCAGCAAGCTAGGTCTTTGTCCTGGGGCAAGGTCCTCTGCCAGGATTGACGCCCTGCTGCAGAACAGCGGACGGTGATGCTCTATGAGGTTCACATACAGGAAGCATAACTCGCAGTTTTTTATGAATATGTGGACGATGAGGAGGTCAGGAACGGCGTTTTGGTCTATGGTGCGAGGGAGCGGTGCAGCGCCGCGGCCGACAACGTTTGGCTTGGCATCGATGCTGGCTGTTGAGGAGGCTTGCGAGGGGAGAACGGTCCCGGTCCACTGAGGAGGCGCTCAATGAGGTAAGGTAAGGTATACTAAGGTACCTAGCTTGGGACAGTGGAGCCTGTTCCAGCTATCGTGCGGCTTACCTTACATCTCACCTTAAACCCCCGTAAAAGTTCACCTTAACCCCCTTCATAGTGTTAAGCCATTTTAAGCAGGTATGCCGGCGCGCTATACCTAGTTAAGGGGAGGTAGTGTCACAAGTTTTCCGTAGCTTTCAGCGGAAGGAACGTTAGGATCCACAAGATCCCAGGTACCTATATAAAGGAGTTGGCACAACCAACCATTAGAGCATCAATCAATCAAGTTATACATCACAGAATGATTAGTACCCTTATATGTTTATGCTGTCTTTCCGTTATGTTCTTATAGTCTCTATTCTTCTACTATTAATTTACTCTTATAGAAAGACTATAATAGATAGTTAGTCTTAAAAAATTAATATATATATTTTTTTATATTTTTCTTAATAATTTTAAAAGTATTATTTAAAATATACTTTTAATATACTTTGAATATACTTTTAAACTACTTTAGTTATACTTTAAATATACTTTAAATATACTTTAAATATACTTTAAATATACTTTAAATTTACTTTAAGTCTACTTTAAATATACTTTAAATATACTTTAAATATACTTTAAATATACTTAAAATATACTCTAAGTATACTTTAAGTATATTTATATATATATAGAGTATATTACTACTATTATATAAAACTAGTTTGTGCGTGAAAATAGGAGGGGAGCAAGGTCGGGTTTTGCGGAGGGGTAAGGTGAGGTACAGGCCGGCTATCGTGAGTTGCTTTGCCAAAACAAGGGGGCAAGGCCGCCAAATCGTGGCGTCGGTGCCGAAGAGGGCAGTGCCCGCATTCCGCAGTCCACAGATAAGAGATTTGGGACCGCGCCAATCGGTTGAGTCGAAGCAGAGTGATGCGACTCCGTGACCCACGACACTGCGACTAGATATTGAAGACCGACTGTGCTTCGGTTCTGGTCCTCTCTGTAAGTATTACTCAGATACAATATTAGTCCTTTGCTGATGTTCGCACGTTCGCACGTGGAAATAAGCTTGATGGATAAGATTGGACGACTGGCGCGCTTGTGACATTACGCCAGCGGTTTTTCATCAATCTTTTTCGTTTGCGATTGCCAATTTGTCGGTTGACAGGTCACAGCACGCTTTGTCTCCTCGGAAAGGACGGCGGCGAAAGCCTCACATGAATGTTACCCAAAAAGGAAACGGTCATCCAGTGACGCCTGCTTGCCCCCGGGCCAAGGGGTTCCCATTGTTGTGATGGTGGAATACTCCATTTCTTGTGCGGTTCAACGGCAACCGTGATGGTGGCACATATTCAGCCAATACGCACTAATCAAAACAGGTTCCTGCGTCAAATCACCGCAGTATGCATGACTTATGCAGGAACGGGCCAACTATCAGCCTTCCCGTTGGGCTGGGCCCGTGCTCTCATTTCGTTTGGACTAAACGCCTTAATCGCGCGGCGTGTCTCATTGGCTGCCCTCCAAAAAACAGGTCAAGCTTTGCCGAGATGACGACCGAGTCTGATTGGCGAGTCCACCCACAAGTCTTCAGCCCCTGTCTTTTTCTTCTTAATTTCCCCCGGGGTTGACCACCCTTTCCAATCGATATAGATTATTGTTATACCTAGACAAGCAGCCTTTCCTCCACCTGGTCCAGCCAGCATCACCACCGCCCAATGTCGCGGCTCGCCATGACCAGCCAGAATCCTTGGGTCCGCCCCCCAAGGGCCCTGGTCATTTGCTCAGACCAGTGGCTCACTCGACGAGTCGAGAGTCCTTCCGACCAACAGGGGGGAGATCGCCCAAGGCTCCTGTCGCCTGCGGATGGTCGTTGCTCGCTCATTTCATCGTCGGCCCATCCTGCCACCTCCACCCTCACGCTTCTCTCTTCTGTCCTTCTTTCTGTCCTTGCACCGTAATACCCTTACGCCTTGCCTTGCTCAGTCTCCATTAAGGGACGTTCCGCTCTTTTCACCGACATTCGCTTTCACAATCCGCTTTCTGTCGATTCACGTTCGTTACCTATACCGAAATAACGCCTGCGCCCATCCGTCTCTGTTCAAATCGCCGACTCCATGTCATAGCACCAGACAGGACGCTCGTTCAATCACCGCTTCACACGACTTCGCGCGACGCGCCGCTGACCGGAACCCGTGTCTTCGAATTGGAGGATATCAACCACAACTCGCTACGAGACCCCGCATTCCAGATGAAGCTCTCTACTGTTCAGGCCGCCATCGGCTCGGCCATGGTGTTGATGTCCGCTCAGCCGGTCACCGCCCACGACTCTACCCACCGCCATCTTCACCAGGCTGGGCCAGCGCGTGGCCAGGTCGAAGAGGTCGAGCAACTGGTCGAGAGAGAGATTATCAAGAGGACTTCTGACGGCAAAGCCATCTGCAGCCTTCCCAGTGACGGCGACTTGGTCAATATTCCTGGCGAGAAGAACAATGGCTTCGCTATGAGCCCCGATCAAGTCTGCACTGAGGGATCCTACTGCCCTATTGCTTGCAAACCTGGCAAGGTTATGGCACAATGGGACCCAGAGTCGTCATACACTTACCCTTCTTCCATGGTGAGACTGTCTCGGGTATTATGCTTTTTTTTTTATGACTGACCAAATCAGAACGGCGGTCTCTACTGTGGCTCCGATGGCAAGGCCACCAAGCCAATCAAGGACGCACCCTACTGTGTGGACGGCGCTGGCACTGTTGAAGTCTACAACAAGTGCGGCAAGACGCTGTCGTTCTGTCAGACCGTTCTTCCTGGCAACGAGGCCATGCTCATTCCAAGTGTCATTGACAAGTCTATCGTCATTGCCGTCCCCAAATCCAGCTATTGGTGTAGCACAGCTGCTCAGTAAGTCACCCGATCTCGCATCAGAGTTTTCAGAAATAACCCGTACAGCTACTACATCAACCCTCCTGGAGTCACCGATGAGGGCTGCATTTGGGGCGATGAATCCAAAGCAGTAGGTAACTGGGCTGCCTACGTTGCTGGTGCCAACCAGGATAGCCAAGGCCGTACTTTCGTTACCCTTGGCTACAACCCCATCTGGCTTGGCTCTGCGTTGAAGAACACGAAGCCTACGTACGGCGTCAAAATTGAATGTGCGGAGGGTGGCTGCAACGGCGTGCCCTGCTCCATCGATCCCTCTTCCAGCGCCATCGGCTCAGTCACCAGCAATCAAATGGGCACCGGTGCTGGCAATGCCAACTTCTGCACTGCTACTGTTCCCAAGGGGAAAAGAGCTCGCATCATTGTTTTCCCGCTGGACGGCTCCGGCGGTGATGACTCCGACGAGAAGAAGGAAGAGGAGATGAAGGATGACAGGATGGAAATCATGGTGGTCAAGTCGACACCGTCCCCGACGCCGACGCCCACTCCCACTCCTACTCCCACTCCCACTCCCACTCCCACTCCTACTCCTACTCCTACTCCTACTCCTACTCCTACTCCCACTCCTAGTCCTACGCCGACGCCATCGTCGTCATCGTCCGCCGCTCAAACCTCGACCAGCTCGGAGGAAAAGTCTACCTCTGCCTCGGCCTCTGCCTCGGCCTCTGCCTCGGCCTCTGCCTCATCCGCGACCCCGACTCCGACAGTTATCCCCGGCATGTTCCATGAAAATGACACGAGCACAACGACAACGGTATCCGAAGATTCCAAGATGACTACCCTCGAGCCCTCCGCTGCTTCTACGACCGAAGAGGCTGCCCCGGCTACGACTTCCAAGGAAAATGAAGGCGTCAGGCAAGGCGGTGGGGCCATTGCAGGTCTCATCATCGCGTTTGTTGCCGCTACCTTCCTGTACTGATCGTCATTTGACATCAGTAACACTTGTTCAGTTCGTCCCAGCCAGCAGCATTAGTCTGTTCTTCGCTTCAAATGCCATGCCTGTCGAGTTGACGCAGCGCCGTTTTCTTGCTACTACTTACCGGCTTGGATTCCTCGGACGGAGCTCGCTCAACCGGAATGTATCTCTCTCGAGCAAGTACGCTTGCCACGTATCATTCTTCCTGCTGGCTATGCTTCGTTTCATCCGTCGCTCACGAAGATGCAATAATGTTCACAAATACGCCAACAAAACATGGCGATTTCCATTTCGTCATGCAAATATCGGATCCCAACAATCATGTTCCGGCAGTTTAGTGTTTATTGTTCTAGCAACCTACCGCTCACAGCGCGAGCTGGCAAAAAGCATTCTTCCGGGTCTCATGACCCGGCCTCCCCTCAAAGGCAGGCATTTACAAAACTTTTGGATCGGCTTGCTTCTCATATACCCATTTACGTACGCTTCTTATCTCTCGATTGGTTTTTTTGATTTTGGACAATGTGGAGGAGATACATGAGGAAACATCAGTCATGACATGAAGGGGATGGGGATTGATGGCCATGGACCGAAAAATCTTATTCTTGGGAATGGAGCAATCACAGCATAGCCGGCTTGGAGCCAGGAGAATATAAGATGAGATGTAAAGATGAGTTAAGATAGCTTGTGGTGAACCCAGACCGCCTAAGTCCACTTGCCTGCCTGTTGAACACGGTAGGGAGATTTTGGTGCTGCGCCTTGCCATACATGCGATGTGCGAAAAAGATGAATGATTTAAAGTCAAATACTCGCGCTTTCACATGCAAGACTCGTTGTGATTGCGAATGCTGGCCTAAATTCTGTACATGAAGGTTTATTTGCTCGGAACATTTTCGAGCAGTCCGTTGCGTCACTTGTCCACTTGGGTATCATATCTTTCTCGACTTGTACAACACATCTGTTTCCTCAAGTCCACAAACCGCTTCTCATCCCTTTACCCATCCAGGCACATCATCCAATTCAACATCCTCCTCGTTGCCCCTCTCCCGGATGGCAACCCAAGGCGCCGGCCACCCCGCCAACAAAGGACTCTTCTTCGTCGCACCCATCACCGCAAAGCGCCCCTGGGAATGCGCAATGTATCCATGCATGAAGCCCAACTGGATCAGCACCGCAACGTTCATCTCCACGTCGTCCATCTCCACGGGGCTGTTTCCCCATACCAATCCCTCGTTCGGGCGAAGCTTCTTTGGGCCTCCCGGCGGCGGGACGAGAGTGGAAGCCGCGTCGTGAGAAACCGCCTTCATGAAGGCTGGCGTGGCGTTGGATGGGCGCTGGTGTTTCGTGGAGATGTATCCTTCCAGTCGCCGCTGGAGGTACGTTGCGGTGGTGTGCAGGTCCGTAAGGTCCAGTGTTGCTGCGCGGCGGGAGGGCGCTGCTGCCGCTGCCGCTGCCGCTGCCGCCGAGGAGTTTGTTGTGTCATCAGGGCCGGGGGAATAAGTGAGGAGAAAGGTTTTACGCGCGAGAGAGCGCCAGAGAAGAGGGCGAAGGCGATGTGTTAGTACTAGTAGTAAGCCCTTGTCGAAGAGCCATTTCTCGTGGGTCGCGAGGGTGTTTTGGAGGAGCATAAAGTCTCCTTTCCGGATTGCTTGGGAGAGTGGGTGGAAGACTGGGGCTAGAATCGCGGCTTCAGGCCGTGAGAGGAGGAGTTGAGAGGGAAGGCGGCCGAGAAGGAGGTTGCAGGGGATGAGATAGCTTAGGACTAGGCTGCGGTGGGATTGCAGGGACGGCGGGATCTGGAGGTAGGCTTCC
The DNA here is from genome assembly GCA_036785465.1 of Colletotrichum agaves. Lineage (NCBI taxonomy): Eukaryota > Fungi > Ascomycota > Sordariomycetes > Glomerellales > Glomerellaceae > Colletotrichum > Colletotrichum agaves. Next base: position 48,976 of record JAXISO010000232.1, read on the forward strand.
TCGAGGCACAGGGCGGAGCGGACGAAGTGGCAATTCGCGAAATTGAAGCGACCTAAATAGTAGAGGAAGGTGACGCGTTGGGCGGCTGGGTAGAGGGATAGAGGTGGTGAGTTTGTGGAGATATTTGTGAAGATTTGTTTTGCGAGATGTGTTCTCCGGCACTATTTTGGGGACATGATTAGCATCCTTCTCATAAAGTCATGCCGCCAAAAGCAGAAGGCTTACTGCGAAAAGAAGTCTCAACACGAGGTTGGCAAACATATACACGCCGACCTTCTTGCCTTCAGGCTTGCTATAGCGAGCGCTGGAACGGTCTGTCAGACAGGTCGTGAAGATCTTTTGGATGATTTCAGCCGAAGTCTCGGCGATAGACTTTCGGTCGTCGCCGTCAACGTTGCGGATCTTGCGCGTCAGGTCCGGGCGCTTGCTGAGCATCATCGTCAAGCGTGATAGCGATTCGCAGACGGACATTGCTGTTTTGAGGAGCATGCCGCCGTACGTTGGGTGGGCGAAGGCGGTGCTGCAAGAACTGGGGTGGGTGTCAGTTTTTCTTACCGCGTTTTCATCTTAATTGAGTTCACTCTGCTCCTGTCGATTAAGATTCCCATGTGCACTGAGGGACAGTGGCTTACTTGACGAGCCCGCTTAGCAGGGTATGCGCTCCTAGCAGATCGTCATAGTCGACGTCGCGCCAAAAGAGCATATAGTCCTTCATGAAGGTCACGAAGCCCGGCCACGGCGAACCTTGTCCCTCGGGGACATCATCTTCCTCTGGGAGGCATCTTTCTATTGTGTCTTCAAGGCCGCTTCCTGACCGGAATTGGTTGCGGAGTTCGGCTGCGAGCTGGTGGTATTGTTGGCTGGCGTTGGGTTCGACGAGGAGCCAGTTACGGAGCTCGTCGCTGTTTTGGGAGCGCACGAATGAGCGGATCTGGGTAAGAAATTGAATGAGAAGGGACATTATGTTGCCACGCGGGTGGGTTTCCGCGCGCACAGGAGTGAGTCGGCCGAGACTGTCGACGAGGGTTGTGAGTGAGAAGTCGTGCGGTCAGAGACGGGCTACCTTGGGTTGAGGTAAAGTAAGGTGCAAGGTGGATCCTTCGGTGAGCGGGAGCAGAGCCAGGTACCTTACCTAGGTAAGGTAGGTACGGCCCTCGGTGAGTGGAGGTCCCACCAGGACCCAGAAATGTGTGCCTGATTGACGTTCTCAGTCTCGACTATCATTTCACCAACGAAGTCAGTCGCCATCAAAGTTTCCAGCGATCATTGCAATGTTTTGTACTATTTCATGTGTGACCGGTTCATGTACAACGTACGCCGCCCAATAATCCAGCGCCTTAAATCTCTTCCTACTCCGCGTCTGAGCGGCAAGCAACTCAAACTCAGAATTCCTTTCAAGCCCGACATGCAGCCTCTGTTTTGAATGCTGATTGCACATAGCCAGGGCCAGTATACGAACGTCTAATCTGGCAGCGTTCAAACAGACTCGACGCGCTGCACGACCAGAGCGGTAGCTGCACCACCTCCGTTGCAGATCGCCGCAACACCGTACTCGCCGGGCTTCAGCTGGTGCAACAGCGTGACAAGGATTCTTGACCCGGAGCTTCCGAGGGCGTGGCCGAGGGAGATGGCGCCTCCGAGGGGGTTGACACGGGCGCCTTCAAGTCCAAGGATCTACTTGACAATTAGGGAGGAGTGCTATTCGTCGGCAATTTTGGAGCACTCACCTTTTCATTGGCCTTGATTACAGCGGCAAACGCCTCGTTGAATTCCCAAACGGCCACCTGGTCCTTAGTGATGCCGGCCCGCTCGAGCGCAATTGGTACTGCCTTGGCCGGCGCGATTGGGAAGTCGACAGGATCAACCGCAGCATCTGCCGAGCCGCAAACCCTGGCCAGGACACGGGAACCATACCCGTATTGTTGCGCGATCTCCTTGCTTCCCAAGACCAGGGCGCTGGCACCATCATTCAGCGTGGAAGAGTTGGCGGCGGTGACGGTACCCGTACCGTCGCGTACAAAGGCGGGTTTCAGAGTGGGGACCTTGTCGAGCTTGACGTCGAGGTATCCCTCGTCTACCTTGACAACGGTGTCGCCCTTCTTTCCGGGCACGGTCACGGGGGCAATCTCTTCGGCAAATGCATTCGCCTTCCACGCGGCCTGGGCGCGCTCGTAGGATTGGATTGCGTACTGGTCCTGCATCTCGCGGGTAATATCGTACTTTTTGGCCGTGTTCTCGGCGCAGTTGCCCATGTGGAACTGGTCGTAGACGTCGGTGAGGCCGTCTTTAAGCAAGCCATCCTCCATCTTGACATGCCCAAAGGGAGGGAGACTCGAGGCTCTTGGGACGTAGTACGGCACTTTTGTCATATTCTCCATGCCCCCCGCAATCTGTGCCTCTGCTAGACCTAACTGGATGTTTTGCGCGGCAAACACGACTGCCTTCAATCCGGATGCGCACACCTTATTTATGGTGATTGCCTCGACATTTGACGGGAGACCAGCAAAGATCAAGGCCTGGCGAGCAGGCGCCTGCCCAACCGATCCTTGCAGCACATTTCCCATGTATACGTCGGAAATCTTCGATACGGGGACCTTGGACTTTTCGAGCGCGGACTTAATAGCGACGGCGCCCAGCTTCGGCGCTGGGAGACTTGTGAAGGATCCGTTGAACTTGCCAACATGTCAGTCCATCGTTAACAAGTTATACGCTAACTGCGAAATCTAACCTTTCCCGTGGGCGTTCTAGAAGCACTGAGGATGTATGCATCGCGAATCTCTTGTCCCACGGAAGTCGTCGTGGAGAACTGACGGGCGGAGGCTTGTTTGGCTAGTAGGCTCGAAAGCCTCGAGGATTGTCTCAAATACATGGTGACAAGATGACAAGTAAACTAGAGAAGGGATTGACAAACGACGGCGGCTTGAGACGATCTAACGGTACAGAAATAGATGGGATGGCTGCAGCTAAGTATTTTACAGAGGAATGGAACCGGCAGCGAACATGTGGAAGGACGCGGGCGGCAATAGCTTACCCGACATGAGTTATCCTCTTACTAAGGTACCCCATGTACGCTGCGGGCTTCCTCGGCTTAAGGAGGGGGAGCGTGCGGGCGGGGCGTTCCGCAACCCCAGGTTGATGTCACAGGTCGGAACACTGTGAAAGGGCCCCGGAAAGCCGAACCCCCCACCCGGGCCGTGGGATTATCTTGCATTTGTAGACTACCTCTGTGTAGAGCTAGCTGCCTGCTGTCCGTCGCCTGCAAGCCGACTTCCCGTCCCTTCCCCGGAGTCCGGAACGGCGGAACATCGCGGCATGTGCTTGCGATTCCGAAGGGTTGCCGGTGATATACAGATACAATTCAAAGTCCCGACGCAGCGGACTCGTGAGCATGTGGACCATTTCCGCACATGCATGACCCTTATCTCACATCCGATTACGCATTGATAATCATTTTGTAATGACAGGTTCATTTGCCAGCAGTATCACCAAGCGTCGAAGGTAATGTTGCTATTGACAACGTTGTCAGAAGCATACAAAAAGAAAGAAGGGAAAAAGAGCGACTTGAGACTCGTTCGAGTGTCACCGCGATCGTGGTTCGAGTCGTGTGCCTACTACTTCGGGGTCCACTCCAGTGTTGGCTTGGTCTCGTCTGATTCGACATGAATTTCCACGTTCTTGATTGGTGCACACGGGAAGGACCCATACGGTTGGCCTAAGCGGCAAACGGTGGTGAGTGCTTCCCGCGCCATCTTCTCGGACTGTGAGTCCAGTGTTCTACGCCTCACCTTCATCACCGTAACTTCATCCTCGCAAATCTTTGGACTCGCAGCATTCCAGCAACTTTTCCAAGCATTTGGCATCAAGGCACCATCCTTCGGCTTTTCCCCCTCGGATCTTGTTCATCGTTTCTGCGACAGCTATCGCCGCCTCCGACCCCTCAGTCTCGGTAATCAGTCGCCGATCGCCACCATGTCTACTGCTGCTCGACGTCGCTTGATGCGTGACTTCAAGGTGAGTGATTGCGTTTCTGCGATTTTTGAAGGATATCGTTATTGACCATTATCTACAGCGCATGCAAACCGACCCTCCCGCTGGCGTCTCCGCTTCTCCCGTGCCTGACAACGTCATGACTTGGTACGCCTAATCATCGACCGCGTGCGTCCCTCATCAGAGCGTGACTGACAGAAGACTCCAGGAACGCAGTAATTATTGGACCGGCGGACACACCTTTCGAAGATGGAACATTCAGACTCGTCATGCAATTCGAGGAGCAGTATCCGAACAAGCCGCCTGCGGTCAAGTTCATAAGCCAGATGTTCCACCCCAACGTCTACGCCACCGGAGAACTCTGTCTGGATATTCTGCAAAATAGATGGAGTCCCACATATGACGTCGCTGCCGTTTTGACAAGTATCCAGAGGTGAGGCGGTCTTCGTTGCTTTAAAGCCGTGCGTGAGCTAACAGAAAGCAAGCTTGTTAAACGATCCCAATACGGGCTCTCCAGCTAACGTAGAAGCTTCGAACTTGTATAAGGACAACCGCAAGGAGTATACCAAACGTGTTAGGGAGACGGTTGAGAAGAGCTGGGAGGACTAGATCCTAACGATACCACACAAAAACAACACACATACGACTTATGATCAACATTCACAGCCTCGTGGCAGGGTATGGCCAACAACGAAACACGGGCGGCAAAGGCTTTTTTTTTTTGGCGCCGCACGCCAGACTAAATAGCATCAGGCAAGGTTCCTACTGCGTGTGGAACGACGATGTTCCGGACTGACCAGACATGACTATTGGTTTGGCTTGCATTAAGCAGCTGGGACATCCGTTGAGGTAGAAGTGGGGGGTTTGGCGTTTCGGCTCGTGCTGTCCTCTCTGTATGGCTTTGGGGGGGCGACCCATGTTGCGGTCGGCGTTTCGCGGTCATGCTTCTCGTCGGCGACCTTTGTCTTCATCTGGCCTTAGCATTTGGGCAGCGAAATACCAAATCTGTTGTCCATGATATGGCCCGACGTTTTGTTTGTTATGTTCATTGCACGCTGTGACTAATTACTGCTCGAGCGGATTAACCCACCCAGAACACAACAACCAACAGGGAGCCAACGTTCATCTCGAGCCATTTTACGTGCCTACCCGGCGTGACTAGTGCGCAAAACGCCAGGCCATCTTAGTCACTATAAAATTATCACAGGAGAAATGGCTTACATTACACCCAAGAGGGCCTGTCTCGTCTCTTGAACGAGAGAGGAGTGCAAACAGTAACGGTGATACAGATATGTAGTGGTGGGGGAAACGCAGGAAAAGAGGCGAAGAATGGTGCTACATGATTGTATTCAAGTCCTCGTGGCAAGAAGACTTGTCGAGGGAAACGACAATCTAATCTTGTGGTCGGCGTATGCGCTGTGCTTCGGCCGACGGACAGGGGGACCTCTCCCTCTACTTCACAGTAGGTACGTAGGTAGGAACCTATCCACTTAGGTAGTACATACCTAAGGTAAGGTACGGACCCCTTGGCTGGTGGTGGTGAGGTGGGGATGAAACCACCAGTGGGCGATATCGACGCTTCTTTCTTTGTTCGACTAGGAAGGAAGCGACTTGGTCGGGCCTGTGACTGTGTACCCTCCCACCACAGCCACGCCCAGCCGTGACTTTTGTTGTCTTGCAGTAATCAAATATTCCACGCGAATTCTAGCGCGTCCCGCCATTTGCACCCCAACCCCAACTCCCAAACATCCTCAATCTCTCCTCCCACTCTCCTTTCGCAACTCGACCGACTGTTCGGCTGGCTGCAAATCGCTGCTGGTTTGTGCTGCCGACATCCATTTCTCTTTGCTTATCGCCTTGCAAACATCTGCGATATGTCATTCTAGCAGTCTTTCCTATATTTCTGCACACCGTCATTTCAGCCCCGCATTATTTGTGTGGCCTTTCCAACACACACGCCTTCGTTGCCGTGCTGCGACCGCCTCGTGCCTCGCAACTGCACCAGCAACCCGAATAACCCCTCTCCCCTACTTAGCAACATAACGCCGATCGGGACCCATGATCTTGGCTGCGACGCCTTTTGGTCTCCAATACCGTCACCATGTCTAGCGCAAACAGCATTAAAGTGGTGGCCCGATTCCGACCTCAGAACAAGGTCGAACTGGAGTCGGGCGGCCAGCCCATCGTCACTTTCAATGGCGAGGATACCTGCTCTGTCGACGTAAGTCAGCTCTCCACATTCGAGTCTCGATGGCGCGCGTCTATGCGGGCATCCCGACTGACAGCATGCCTCGCAGTCCAAGGAGGCGCAGGGCAGCTTCACCTTCGACCGAGTCTTCGACATGAACTGCAAGCAGGCCGACATTTTCGACTTCTCCGTCCGCTCTACCGTCGACGATATCCTTAATGGTTACAATGGAACAGTTTTTGCCTATGGTCAGACCGGTGCCGGAAAGTCCTACACAATGATGGGCTCCAGCATCGAGGACGAGAATGGCCGCGGCGTCATTCCCCGCATCGTCGAACAAATCTTCACCAGTATCATGTCCAGCCCTAGCACTATCGAGTACACAGTCCGAGTCAGCTATATGGAAATCTACATGGAAAGAATCCGCGATTTGCTGGCACCTCAGAACGACAACCTTCCTGTCCACGAAGAGAAGAACCGAGGTGTTTATGTCAAGGGTCTTTTGGAAGTGTACGTCTCAAGCATCCAGGAGGTCTTTGAGGTCATGAGAAGAGGTGGAAACGCCCGTGCCGTCGCCGCCACCAACATGAACCAGGAGTCTTCCCGTTCGCACTCAATCTTCGTCATTACCATCACGCAGAAGAACGTCGAAACCGGCTCAGCGAAGAGCGGTCAGCTTTTCTTGGTCGATTTGGCTGGTAGCGAAAAGGTTGGAAAGACAGGTGCCAGTGGCCAAACGTTGGAAGAGGCCAAGAAGATCAACAAGAGTCTGAGTGCTCTCGGAATGGTCATCAATGCCTTGACTGACGGAAGATCGTCCCACGTTCCTTACCGCGACTCGAAGTTGACCCGCATTTTACAAGAATCCTTGGGAGGAAACAGTCGGACAACCCTTATCATCAACTGCTCTCCCAGTAGTTACAACGATGCCGAAACCTTGAGCACTCTTCGCTTCGGTACGCGTGCGAAGGCGATTAAAAACAAGGCGAAGGTAAACGCCGAGCTCAGTCCTGCCGAACTCAAGTCTTTGCTCGGAAAAGCCAGAGGCCAGATCTCTACCTTCGAGACCTACATCACCAATTTGGAGGGAGAGGTCCAGCTTTGGCGTGCCGGTGAAGCCGTGCCTAAGGAAAAATGGGTGCCACCCATTTCTGCAGATGGCGTCGCTGGTGCCAAGGCGGAAGCTAAGGCGCGTCCTTCAACACCATCCCGCCTTCTAGTCGACAGCAGATCCGAGACACCGGCTATTTCAGAGCGCTCCGGAACACCAGGCCCACCTCTTGACAAAGATGAGCGAGATGAGTTCTTACGTCGCGAGAACGAGCTCCAGGACCAGCTCGCCGAGAAGGAGACCCAATTCACCACGGCGGATAAGGCGCTGCGAGAAACCAAGGAGGAGCTGGCATATCTCAAGGAGCACGACGCCAAAACGGGCAAGGAGAACGAGAAACTTCATGCAGAGATTAATGAGGTCAAGATGCAGCTTGAGCGCTTGCACTTCGAGGGTAAGGAGGCCCAGATCACGATGGACGCTCTGAAGGAGCAGAACGCCGAGTTAACGACGGAACTCGACGAGGTCAAGCAGCAGCTCCTGGACGTCAAGATGAGTGCTAAGGAAACTAGCGCTGTCCTGGATGAGAAGGAGAAGAAGAAGGCCGAGAAGATGGCCAAGATGATGGCTGGTTTCGACCTCGGCGCGGATGTGTTCAGCGACAACGAGAAGGCTATTACGGAGGCTATTGCTCAACTGGACGCTCTGCATGAAATCAGCTCCACCGGCGAGATTGTCAACCCTGACGAACTCAAAGCGCTCAAGTCACGATTCGTCGAGATCCAAGGCATCGTCCGGCAAGCTGAGCTTTCTGTATACAGTGCTTCCTCCAGCGAGGCAGATGCCCGCCGCCGTGCTGAGCTGGAGGACCGCCTTCAGGCTCTACAGCAGGAGTATGAGGAGCTGCTCACCCGTAACCTGGGAGAGACGGACGTCGAGGAGATCAAGTCTCGCCTGGAGAGTGCTTATGCCGATAAGCAGACCACTTCCATGCAGCTCGTCGATGAGCTGAAGGCCGAAATCGCCCAGAAGGCCGCCGAAAACTCTAAGATGAAGGCTCTCATTGAGGATCTGCAACAGAGAGTCAAGGCTGGCACTGCTGCCCCCATGACCAACGGCAAATCCATTCAGCAACAAATTGCCGAGTTCGACATCATGAAGAAGAGCCTCATGCGAGACCTGCAGAACCGCTGCGAGCGCGTGGTTGAGCTTGAGATCTCACTCGACGAGACGAGAGAGCAGTATAACAATGTGCTTCGATCATCCAACAACCGGGCTCAGCAGAAGAAGATGGCCTTCCTTGAGAGGAACCTTGAGCAGCTTACCCAGGTCCAGCGCCAGCTGGTCGAACAGAACTCGGCACTCAAGAAGGAGGTAGCAATCGCGGAGCGCAAGCTCATCGCCCGCAATGAACGCATCCAGAGCCTCGAAAGCCTGCTACAGGATAGCCAGGAGAAGATGGCCTCGGCCAACCACAAGTATGACATCCCAACAGTCTCCTATTTTCTTCGGCTATTCAACCCCAACCAAATTCCCAAACGAGAAGCTCCCCGGCGTTCCGCACTTTTTTTTTTCAAGTCCCTATTCCATATCCTGTCTCTAACCACTGGTGCTTTGTAGATTCGAGGTACAGCTCGCCGCCGTCAAAGAGAGGTTGGAGGCTGCCAAGGCTGGTAGCACTCGAGGCCTGAACTCACCCTCTCTCGGAGGATTCAGCTTCTCTGCAGCCGGCAGCCGCATTGCTAAGCCCCTTCGTGGCGGTGGTGGTGACAACCAGGGGCCCTCTATCCCGGTCATCTCCAACATCCAGCAGAACGAGGGTAATACCAGCAAGCGTAACAGCTGGTTCTTCTCCCAAAAGTCCTAGAATGGTTCCCCCCCACTCACTAACCCTCAACCCCCTCCACCCGAGAAAGAATGACTCGGGACGCGCAACCCATAGAAACGACAAGACATTCAATTAGATAACAGCTCGTCACGGATTAGACCGCTATACCCCCGCTGTGTTCACCAGACGACGGCTGTTCTTTTATCCTCTTTGCTGCTGCTCTACCCACAAATTCACTTTTTTCTTTGGTCATTATACTGAAAGAAAAGTTGATTAGACGGCAAAATTAACACAGTGAAAGGGCCACATGGTCAGGGAGAGAGGCATTATTTTGTGTTTCATTCTCTCAGTCGGTTGGTTCACGGGATTGGATTTTGCTCGAGACAAGCAGTTTAGGGCGGTCTTTGTCTTTTTTCTTTGGCTGAGGTGTTTGCTCGGAAGGGGGTCAAGAGAAGCGAATGTACATGAGCATGTGACCACGCTTTCACGGTATTTGTGGATAAGGAGAGAGGAAGAACGGCGTGTGAGGGACTGTGGAGAGGGTGATGATGGATGAGAAGACAGCTGATACAGCGGACGCACCGCTGCTACATAGTCTGGGAGAGCTGGTGTTATGACTCGACAGACCCCTCTTATGAACCCAAATAAATTTGATGGCTAATGACACTAGGACATTGAATCTTTCCACACTGCGGTTCACTGTGGTTCACTGTGATTCACTTTCTATTGACGTGTGTACCAAGACGCCAAAACCTCATAAGTAACAAGGGATTTTCCAGTAGATATCACTCTGCCGCCAATTCCTAATGTTCCCTACAAACGAAACAAAAAGCATATCATGACTGATGTCACATGTATACCCAAGTAAAGCTACTAATAAGTGTCGGGAAAAGCTTGTAGTGCGAATTCTGACACTTGCGGACAAGGTATTTAAAAAAAGTTAGGCTCAGGAGGTTCATGAACAGGGCGTACGCAACAGCCGCTTCAGTTTTTGTGAGTAGACTTGCTGAGCATGAGGATGACCTCAGGAACAACAACAGCAGCCATCAGGGCGAAAACGGCAGCAGAAACGGCAATGACCTTGGCGTAGAGGATGACCAAGCGCTTCCAGGCGCTGCGTGAGTAGGTAGCCCAGGCCTGGCCCATGGTAGCGTAGCCCTTGCCGCTGACAACACGCGGCTTGACTGTGCCCTCGAACGAGCGGTCAAAGGGAATGATGGTGTCGGCCTCCTCGGGAAGCAGAGACGCCTGGACGCGGACGAGGACGACCTCGGCAGGGATAACGACGAAAACATGGAAGGCAAGGCTGATGAGCGTGACGACGATGCTCTTCCAGGCGTCATTGGAGCCGGGCTCAGTACCGGGAACGGTGGTCGTCGGGGCGCCGAAGCGGAAGTTGGGCAGGTCAAGACCCAGAGCCCAGCCGACAGCAATGGGGACCCAAGTGGCGACCTGGGAGGCAAGCCAGTAGGCGGCGACGGGACGGGCGGTGGCGTTAAAGGTGCGCTTGAAGGGCGGCAGACGCGACCAAAAATGCAGAGGAGAGCCAGGGGTGATGATGATGTGGACCCATGCGGTGCTGAGCTGGACCAGAGACAGAGCGGCGAGGAGGGTTGCCAGGGAGGCGAGGATGTTGGGAAGGAAGGCGGAGAAGACGCCGTAGAGGATGGCGGTGGCCAGGCCCTGAGCGAGCATGCAGAAGAAGCCGCGGAAATTTGCGCGCCAGCCGCCGTTGGAGGTGAGAAGGCGGTTGATGGAGCGGAGGGAGGAGGTGACGGTGGAAGGGCGGCGGCCAGTGGGCTTCGGCGGGATGGGGCCGACGCCGGGAACATCGGCTGCTTCGTCCTCGTTTAGATTGACGGGGTCGTAGGCCGGGGGGTTCTCGTCCTCGACCATGGCGAAGATGGGGTAGACCAGTTGGATGGTGTAGGTCAGCTGGAAAGGCTATTAGTCATCGAGAAGTGGACGTTGAGGAGAGGACAGCTTTACGAAGAGGATGACGGGGAGAAAGACGATGAAGTCGGCGAGGATGACGACCCAGGACCAAGAGGGAAGGTCATATTGGGGAGTGCCCTCGGCGGCTCTCTTGTACACCGCGTCGGCGATGTGGTGCAACATCTCGATGGAAGTTTCGATATCGCAAGAGTGAGAAGAGAGAAGAAAGGGAATAGTTCGCGATGGTTGAAGTACGGAGTTGTAGAAGAAGAGACAGTAGTGGTAGGAGGGGTGTCAGACGGCAGAAGATGAAGCGGAATGGGCGCTAGGACTCCCGTCCTTATTAAGTCTGTGAGTGTTCGGTCCTGTCCAGCGCTCTGGGATGTAAAACGGCATTAACAGGCAGCAGGCACAGCCACGCCGTCCTGCCGGCCCACAGATCCTTGGGGTACTTGGCGCTCAGCCGACGAGCATCGAAAGCGCGAAAATGAGACTCGAATTCTGCCTAAAATGTGTCTTTATTCAGGCCAGGCGCACGACGCCAGTTCGCTACCGTAGACAGGCTAGGCAGGGCTGCTGGGATGACTAATTACGAAGGAATGGTTTGGCGAAGTTGAAAACTGCTCAGGCCTATCCTGGACCTTCGGAAGTTTGGATGCTTTGTCTTCTGTAATCGCGCAGACGTTGGATACGTGCGCACATATGAAGGCGATGATTGTGTTCACGTCGTCGAAGGTGTACGAGACCTCGTGTCTTTCCTCTAGGGCTTTCTCGGCCAACACTAAGTGTCTACACTTCGACTTTCGCCTGAGTATGGTCGAAAACAGCCTTGAGAATGGGAAGTTTACCCCTCGCCATAGACACAATGCTCGTTTTATAAGAAGAGACCAGCGCCGGATCTGCCGCAGGTTCGCATGCGTTGGGCGAACTAAAAAGTACCGCTCATCAGCAAACGTCGGTGCAGCCGGAAGGATTCGAGTGACCTCCCTAGCAATGATAAGAGTGCGCGAACTGTTCCAAAGCTGGCAACAACAGCAGCATCGGAAACCCCTTGCGGTTGCTGCTGTCAATTCATTTGCGACTGAAAATGTCTCTGCGGACTCCTCGCCACTCTGCTATACTTGGCCCAGCGAAGAACTTGTGCCATCTGCAGTCTGGCGGAGCCCGTTACGTCGTTTCAAGCCTCCGATTCAGGGTCCAGTGCGCCAGGCAAGAGGCATGTTGAATGCAACTTAAGTACTTTAGCTGCTCCACGATTGCCTGCCTTCTGCTTCTGCGTAGGTACCTCACCCTAGGTAACATTACCTAGGTAGTGTGCCCCACTTCGCAGTACCCATGGGCCCTACGTCACCCAAAGCGATTGCTTGGAAAAGCTTCCATCCCAATCCCTCGTCTTGACTCGAAAAGAGCATCTAAATCACCCATGACCGGCAGCTCGATCCCGAATCTTCTCTCCCTCCGTGGCGCGAGAGGCGGGCGAGGAGGCCGCGGACGAGGAAGGGGCGGCCGCAGCGACGGACCTCTCTCCGCCGGCCCGACGCACGATCAGACTATCCAAGGCACCGATGACGATGCCGCCGGATCCCGTCTGAGTGCCGTGAACGTAGGGTACCTGGACGACCCTTACGCTCATTTCTTCGTCGATGGCATGGGCGGCCCCCCGCCCAGGAGACTGCCCATCATCAACCGAGGTTCGTGTCCAGGGTCTGCTTCCGTCGAACATGGAGGTTGACCTCTCTCTATCTCAGGCACTTACACAAGAACATTTGCTCTCGACAGCCTCATCGACAGCTTCTTATCAGACAACGAGAATATTTCCACGCAGAAGCAAATCATCTCGCTCGGCGCCGGCACCGACACGCGCCCTTTTCGGTTATTTTCCAGGACCAACCGGGCGGGGCTAGTTTACCATGAGCTAGACTTCCCCGTGACGGCCCAGAAGAAGGCTCGGATTGTGCAGGGTGCCACTCCTCTGCGCCAAATTCTCGGGAATCCTTCCCTTGAAGAAGACGGATCATGGAGCTGTCAGCCGTCTGACTCGGACAGCTACTACTGTCACGCTGGGGACCTTCGAGAGCTTGCGCAGGAAGACGCGTCGACTCTGAAGGGGCTTCGAACAGATATTCCGACCCTGCTTATCTCAGAGTGCTGTCTCTGTTACCTCGAAATCGCTGCGACCAAGGATCTCTTAGCATATTTTGAGCACAAGATACCCAATCTCGCACTCATCGTTTATGAACCCATCAAGCCTGATGACCCCTTTGGCAAGATGATGACGTCCAATTTGGCGGCCAGGAGGATTCGCATGCCGACTTTGGAAAGCTTCAAACTCCCACAAGACCAAGAAAATCGTCTTCGTAATGCCGGCTTCGAGCACGTCAAAGCCTTGACTGTTGAGCGCATCTGGGAGCAATGGGTGGCTTCTGAAGAGAAGGAGAGGGTCGATCGCCTGGAGGGACTCGATGAAGTGGAGGAGTGGAAGTTGCTTGCCGACCACTACATTGTGGCGTGGGCATGGCGAGGCTCGGGGTGTGGGCTACTTGATACCAGCAGACGGCAACAATAAACTACTTCGAGAAACATGACATTCACGGACATAGACAGTTGAAGGGCACTTCATGATTGGCATCTTCAGCGCAGCCTGGTTCCAATACCTATCTTCCCAACGGTCATGCTCTTGCCAAGCCCACCTGTAGTGACCACCTGTAGTGAGAATACCTCTTCTTAAGGACCGTGGTGCATTACGAGATCTGTCGTAGTGGGTCGCCTCTAAGCTCTTCCCGACGTGGTGAAAAAGCTCACAGCTGAGCTGACAAGGTCAGACTTTTAGCACCATGGACTGCTGGTCTTGGGTCCAAGTGTGATGTTTGAAGGTACTTGCTTACCCTGGATGGACATAAGGCAGCACGATCCTTCGAATGGTAAGACCTACACACCAAGACGTTCGTCTTCTCGACAATAATTGAAGTCTAGGTATCTATCTATGTTCAACTACCATCACATTCCTTAGCCGGAGTGTCATCAACAGTAGTACATCGTCGAGTAGTGCAGGGCACTTATGCCGTGATGCAGATAGTTCGTCACGCCCGTAATAGCCCTCAGATTACATGACCACCAATTATTGATCATGCAGACTTAGATGGCAATGGGAAAGCCCGGGGAAAGCCCTGAATTCCCCCTATTTTCTTGGCGACATTCTCGCAATCGGCATCAGAAAGGCGTCTTTGCGACTATCAGCAAGCTCAATACTGCGCTTAACTGAGTAAATCACTCTAGTCTTTTGAGAGTAATGAACTTTTTTTGCATAAACAGAATCAGTCAGTGGGAAAGAGGAAGTTTGGTAACCAGCTCGCGGCGATGACATATATACTAGGTCCAAGGAAATATACCGCGGCTAGTAATAAGCCCGACTCAATTTTTCAAGAAAAGCACCGCTCAGCCTCTTCCTCGATCATCCGTATCTCCGTCTCTCCAATATGCCCACACTGACTTTAGCCCTCGTGATCCTCGTATCTAAACGCGCAATCCCACTTAGAGCAGTTCAGAGGGCGGTACACGGGGTCGCAAGGGATCGTCGGCCCGCCAACGCCCAGGGCTTTCATCATTTCTCTACCTCCCTGTGGCTTCCGCATCCTTCGATCCCGCTTCAGGCGCACCGTCAATGCCTCGTAGTCCCCGAAACCAGCTCTCTGTACCTCGATGTAGCCGTTGACCAGCAAAAACTCCAAAATGCAACCCCTTCCTTTTATGACATGCCAGGCAGTTGTAGCCAGGGTCTTGTCTTCGGTCGATTTACCCAACTCCATGCAGATTTTTCGAAGGCGCTAGTTTTGACCGAGGGATTTGCAGGCACTCCAGCCGACGTTGTCGCCCAAACTACAGTTCTCGATGACCAATTCTTCAAGCATCGGACAGCCTTCAGGTAGGATGGTCAGACTCTCCTTCACAAAGGCTGAACGTTGTCCAACGCTGGGTTTCAAGTTGTCTAAGTCAAGCTTGAGGATTCTATACGATGTGCCGAAGCTGGAAATAGCGATGTCGAAGACGGATGGCGAAACACTGCCAATGAGGGAAAGATGTGTCAGCGTTGGGAATTCGGGAGATTTTTTTACAATTCTGTTGGCGACAGACTAGATTGTTGACATGCAGCTCAAGTTCCGTGAGGCCGTGAGAAGGAAACCCCTTCTTCCTTAGGATGGTCTAATCATTGAACTCCATCAGTAGCTTCAAGTGACGCGACGACGTTGTGCCCCAGTCTTCAACGCGCGTGACGCCAGAGGTGAATAGAGTCAGTGAAGTAAGGGAGTCAGTTTTTAGTTTTCTCGGCTCCGTCGCACTCGCGTGGCAATGGGAGGGCTGGTTTTCGAGTTCCTGCGACAGGAGCTCTCTGAATTGTTGCGTTTATGATTCGATCGACAGATGTCGTCCCGGGCCCCTGCCTGCCACGATGTTGGCCCGCATATTGATCGTTTCCAAATTCGGTGTCAGCCCGACGAGAAGGAGCTCGCGTACCGCGATCTTGTTGACATGCAGAGGCGCACGGAACCTTGCACTATGATCATCGTGGTAGTATTCGTCAACACTGATACCGTGCAACTGTGGCGTCAAGAGAAGAGCAACATCGTGCCGGTCGATAGGGGCCTGGTCCCTGTAGCCACATAGAGAGGCAACATGTTGTATCGCCGGAGATCCAGCTTGCACTTGGTATGACGAGCTCTGAGCACCTCGACGAGTTGACGGGCGAAGCTCGTGTCGTGATCGATAGCCAATTCTCGTAAGCCGGGCACGGCCCTCAGCATCTTCACCAAGACGTCCCATGATCCGGGGGCTCTGAACTGGAGGCGCGTTTCGTACTCAATTCTGCGACCAAATGGCCAATCCCCGCCCTTGATTGAACCGCCACGGGCGAGAGGAGATGGTGACGAAGTCGAAACTGACATCAAGACGGCGAACATGCCTCTTGTGCGAGTTCCGGCCCGGGACGTAGAGCCATTTCTCGACGTCACGCTGCAGATTCGCGGGGTTGATCAGTCGGATGTTTACCTCACGAAACAACAAGTAGGCGTCGGCGGCGTTGCAAGCTCCACATGCAAGGGCGAAAGAGGATAGATCCGGTGCTTGGGGGCCATCGATGCGTGAAGCGATGTTGATGAGAGCTTCAATGGGGAGGTGGTGTAGCGTAGTGAGAGTCATCCTGGCAGAGCCTATTGGCAAGAAAAGAGGCATGGATCTGAGATAAACGTATTGATCAAGACGGCTCGTGGAAGTAATTATTTACGAGCAATGTGCTGCCGGTCCAACAAGGCAACAAATGATCGGTAGTTACACTTAGTTGCCTGACATGCATGGGCCGCGCTACTTGACAGGGGTCTTTTACTCACATTGAAAAAGGTAAGCAGTAAACCGTGGCTTCACGTTTATTGTCTTGTTGGAACTAAACCACACAAAACATTATCCAGATTCTCTACTCGCTTGTCATCCAAAGATATGGGCTGTTATTGTCCGGACACCTTTTTCACATGGCATCTTATTCGCTCGCTTAATGTTGCTGTAGGACGTTGGCCGTTGAGAAACCTCCTGGCTGACAACAAGCGCCCGGCGAGCACTTCACGGTCGAAGAATGACAGCGCGAACAGCAGTAGCAGCAGCAGCTATGGCTTAGATTTTTGTCGCGTCATGACATGTTTACCTTCTTCACCACGACCTGACAGAGGGGTCGCAAGCAATGAAAGCAAGAAGGAGGAATTTTCCCCCTCCATCCGTGAAGACAAAAAATCAAAGGGTTCCAAAAATTCCCTAGCCAGCCAAAGCCAACTAGGAGTGGTCATAGTTATAGTTTTCAACTAGCAAAAACACGATCTCGGACGAATCCTCACTGATACGCGTAATGCCCTTGCACTCGGATGGAGAAGAAAGGAAGAACATTGCGTGACTCGTCTGGGTGCTGGAGAGGTTTTTATACCTCAGGTAATTCCTTGGGGTTAAAGGAAGTGGGGTGCGCAATCAGCCGCGGTACGTTCACCAGCACCCCTACCATATTCGCCAAAACGAGATTAGTCGCACCTGCCTAGGTTGAGGCCAAAGAAGGCAAGAGCACCGGAAGGTCAGCCCGGTACATACCTTCCTACCGCACGCCCCAAGCTCCGTGTCCGCCGACTTCATACCTCAAACCTCTGCGAAGCGCGGGGGCGGGAAGATCAGAACACTCAAGTTTATTGGGGGCTGTGCCAATGTCTGAATCGCCACAATGCTTTCCTTCATTCTGATCCAGAATCGCCAGTATGTTGCGTGGTTCCCTCACCTCTGCACGAAAAGTACTTGTTAGCTGACATGCGCGACGATCAGGGGCAAGACCCGTTTGGCCAAGTGGTACGCACCTTACAGCGACGACGAGAAGATCAAGCTCAAGGGCGAGGTAAGCTTTCACCTCCCGCCAGGGCACTTCAACCCTTTGTTGCCGCAGACTAGGCAGCCGGACAGGTAACAGCGGCTAACCTTTCACCTCTCCCTGGATAGGTCCACCGTCTGGTCGCCCCTCGAGACCAAAAGTACCAGTCCAACTTCGTCGAGTTTCGGAACAACAAGATCGTCTACCGCCGGTATGCCGGGCTGTTCTTCTGCGCCTGCGTCGATACCAACGATAATGAGCTTGCCTTCCTTGAGGCTATCCACTTCTTTGTCGAGGTTCTCGACGCCTTCTTTGGCAACGTATGCGAGCTCGATCTCGTCTTCAATTTCTACAAGGTCTACGCCATTCTGGACGAGGTCTTCCTGGCAGGGGAAATTGAAGAGACGAGTAAACAGGTCGTTTTAACGCGGCTGGAACATCTGGACAAGCTAGAGTAGAGGGGCGGAGATACAAGGTTTGGGTCAGAACCTTCTGGGATAAGCTGGTCAAGCAGGCCGAAAGGCGTCATGTCAGCCATGGTGGAACTTCTGTGGTAGTACGGTTTGGATGGAGTCCGGAGTTCGGTCAAGAACCGCACGCTATATGCACATAGCGAGTGTCATAGGTGTTGTGGCAACTTTGAATGTGGCAAGTACTTAATCTTGAGATAGGTCTAAGGCTACGAATGAATATCGAGGGCGATAGATCCCCTTCTGAAGAAAACTAAACGAGGGAAGCCCTCGCTTCCGTGGGCCCGGCCCCAGGCGCCGTAAATACTACCATGAGAACCAATGTCTAATGTTCTCTTGATCGACTAGGTACAAACCAAAGTGGGCCATAGAACGCATCCCATCCTGATAACATCCTCCAATCGGAAATTGAACGCCTTCTCGGGGGGGGGGGGGGGGGGGGGGGGGAGGGGATGCCACT